>JAVYIG010002172.1:75000-137500 GCA_035222895.1 Strongylocentrotus droebachiensis
AAAGTCGATTTGACAACTAATAGTCGTTATTTTCCCACTTGAAGACATTTTCAAGCCCCACCTTTTTTAGGGAAGTTCTAAATTAGTATTATCTTTCAAATGCAGTTGGAATTTAACTTTTTCGTTTTTTGGGCCTGCAAATGGGACATAGTACCTTTAAGACTAATTCAAATACAAGATTGTGTTCCATTTCCTCATCTCATTCAGATAATTTCTCTCCCCCTCCACTTCACCAGCGTACAAGCACAGTTTCACGGTGGGGGAGCGTCTCGCCCATGCATGTAAAGATGTAAATGCACATTTGGGGTAGTCATAATTAGGAATCACTTCGTTTGGAGTAAACAACAAAAATCCACGCTCATAACTAGTGGCATCCATTCGCAAAAGAGTCATTCAAACACTAGTTATGAGTGGATTCCAGTCCAAAGCAACTGATCCCTATAATGTCTGTAATGTCTGTAATGCGTGAATTCCCAACCCTCTGCATTAGGAGAGTAAACATTCATATTTCAACCGGATGCTTCTAAATATATAGCTTTTAATATCAGGAGCTTTGAGAAAATCCTATTGCAATTACATTGTGTTTATCTATCATCATAACCACGACCCTGCATATTTTTGACTTGGTTGCAATTTATTTCAAGTCCCTGATACCAGAAGTATAGACATTTCTATCAAAGTTCTGTGCTAACTAGAATTTTTGTTGGATCAGTGTAACCAATTATTATTTTTGTTGTAAGATTTAACGTTTCAGTTATGTGACTCTTTCAATGAAACTACTTAGATTCATTTCTCCATCTTTTCGAGCATATCTTGATAGCCCTTACTCCATCTGATATAGCGACAGTTCTTCATCGACATGATGAACTCCGACATGTCTTCCTTCTCAACCGGTGTCGTAGATCGAGACGTATTCGCCGACTCCGTCGTTTCGTTCCAGTCGACGCATTTCGTGACGAATGGCATATCGTTATCGTCGTCCTCGTCGTCCATCGGCGTCTTGTCGGTTTCGTGGTCAACGATCTCGACTTTGGTCGCAGCAGACGAAGAAGGTTTGGGAGAAGCAGGAGGTGGAAGGTCACGATCGAAGATACTTTTAATTCGATAACCAAGTTGAGCCACGGTGATTTTCCCGTTCCCCTTTTCTAAGACAATGTCCTCGTACAACCGACCGTCTTGGGGATCTAGCATGAGAACTTCGACTTCGTGAACTTCCGAATTCGGTGTGCGAGGACTCAGATTGGCGTCTTCTTGTCCACTGTCCGCATCATTTTCGTCATCCAATGACGGCAATCCATTGATACCATCTTTGTCGAGATTCTGCTCCTCTGTTTCTTTTGAAATAGAATTACCCGCATCATTATTCCCCTCAATGGCATCATGGCTTATACCATCGGCAATCTTTTGACTACCCGACGTTAGAGGAGACCTTGTCTCAGGACATACCGGCTTAGATTCAGAAATGTCTTTCACTTTTTGTCGTGCTTCCGCCTTTTTCCTTGACGCCTGATTCAGAGCAGCAAACCTTTCCCGCTCGCGTTTTCGTCTTTCTCGCCTCTTTACATCTTTCGCATTGAGCCTCTCCCGTCTGTCCTCTTCCTCGAATCTCTTCATGTTTTCATTCCGAACAGCAAGTGGTGAGATCAAGCGAATATCCTCTAGATTCTCTGTCTCTGCAAAGCTCACACTCTTTCCGCTCCCTGCTGATGAGGCTATACGTCTCCTTCGCCTTGGCGAAAGAATAGATTTCATCGGTTTCTTATCCGTTGATGGTGTCGACATCTCTGCGAGGCATTCGTCACACAGGCATTCTTCGTCCGAGGATGACTCGTCAACCCCCATTGACATGAATGGAAAGTCAGTCAGGGGAGCCTCTTCGATTTCCTTTTTGCACAGCAGCCTATATGTGATGGTCTTGTTTGTTTTAACGTTGCTCCTTCCGCGAGATATATTAGACAATTTGCTTGATACATCCTCCAAGACTGGCGTCACCAAGCCCAGCTCTGTCTCTATGTCGTCATCGATGTCCACCCTTTGGGAGGACTCGTTGCCCTTCTCCTTCTCTGACTTCTTCTTCCGTCTACATTTAGACAGTTTCTTGCAATGTTTGCTTCTCTTCTTCTTTTCTACAGGGTGAATTTTATTGACACCCTCCAGTAGGGGAAGTTTCAAATCATCTTCGATGGGTTTTTGTTCTTCGATAGGTTTACTGTAAAGTTTTGGGAGCCGGTACTCAACAGTATCACTTTGTGTTACACCACGCTCTTTAATGGTCGAGAAATCAAGCTTCTGTCTGTGTGTCACTTTCGTCACGACACCACCACGTCTTTTTGAATGCTCCTCCTCTATGGTAACCCTGTATGATGAAGTGTAATCATCCTCGGATTCGACCACGTGATCGGTCATAGAAGGAGAGACCTGTCGTACTTGTTTCTTTATCTTCCGACCTCCGCATTTACCCTTCTTCAGTCTCCGATTGGCCTGCTCCCGGGTCTCTTCCTGCATCACCCTGAATACTTTGGAGCTGTCCAGGGTGAATGCAGCGCCCTCTTGGTTCAGTCTCCCCATTTCACTCTGGTCGTCATCATCTAAATCATAGCACTGGACACGAGTCATGATGTGCGGTATCTTGAGGCTTTTCTTCTTCAGCTGCGAATTACCATCGTCCCACAGGCCACATTGCAACGCTGCTTCAATTTTACGGTCGTCAACCCCAAGCGGGCGGATAGGTCCTCGTACAAGATCCGGTCGATGTTTCGACGCAAATGACTGCGAAATTTTCTCTAATTTCTTTTCTACCGGTTTCCCGTCTTTTCGGGCCCATTTCTCGTAGTCGTAGATGATGGCTTTTTCTCGGTTTCTTGTGAGCGATGATAGGTAGATGCGGTCAAGGGTGGTCTTGGTCTCTTTGACCTTCTGAAAGAACTCTCCTCTGAAGTCAGCATCCTGGGGTGAGACCCCGTGCCTGCAGGTCAGCGCAGGAAGGGACCAGGTGAAGTTGACCGGCTCCGTGACCAGAGGCATCTGAACAAAATATAAAGAAAAATACATCATGTCATAAATATTGCTGTTAATGAAAACTGTTGTACAGTCAAACCTGTCTATAACGACCACCCATGGGAAACACAAAAAGTGGTCTTTGTAGACAGGTTCCTTTATAACATGTATGATGAGAAACCATTTTCAAGAGAAACAAAAATTGTGCTTGTTGTAGACAGGTGGTCACTAAAGCAGGTTTTATTGTATTTGTTTTATTTATCTTAGATTTGGGTCCAGTTTAAAGATAAACTCCAGTTCTGGTAAAAAAAAGAAAATTAATTCTCACAGAATCAAACGAAACTAACACCGAATGTTCAAGATTACATATAAATGACATGTGCCAAACAATTTTGGAAGAAAATGTATACTGGCTGAGTAATGAGCATAAAAAGACAAGGAAATCAAGGTAGTACTAGCCCCGACACCATGTGTGTTGTCCCATATATAGCTTTCTGTGTACAGTGCTTGTTACTTAACCAAGACTCGGTCAAATTTATTATGATTTTGATGACTCCAGAACCTTGCAGTGCACACCAATACTTACATGCTACATGATCAACTGTTTCTGATCCTTTCCACACCTTTTCTTTCACAATGCAATCGCATTACCAGTACTAAAGTTTATCTTTAAGTATGAAAACTCATTAAAAAAAAAACATATGACGCTTTTAATCAACCATAATAATATAACTATATAACTTAAACTAAAAAGTTACGAATACATCAAGCTGAACTTTGCACAATTTCTTTGTTGTGGAGGATGTCATCTCAATCCCGAAAGTAAACTTCCCATATCTAAAGTTTTTGATACTTCAAAGGTGATAATGTAATTTCGTCGTTGGAAATATATACGATTTGACATAAAGAATTATAGATAAACGACCTGTCCAACCGAGTGTAGAGTGGTGGTTGCCGCATTCGTTAGGAAATGTATGGTGCAAGATAGGCATATTTCATTACAAATCGTGTGGCGCATTTTCATTAACATACTTTTCCCATACTGCAGCCACAGTGATTTTTTTAATTTTCTTTATTGTAATGTTACCAAAAACGCAACATATGATTATTTTAAACAAATTTAAGAGAAAAAAATCACTAGTGTTATGAATTCCATCTCTAGAAATTTGTAACAAAATGTTAAAATTCATGAATCTGAACACAAGAAAAGGTATTATATTCATTGTTCATTGAACATTTATTAGAATACATGCATCACAAAAAGACAACATTATATTTATACACAATCTAATCAAAAGGCCGGAAAATGAGAAACATACTAAGGAAAACATGATTATGAGGGTGTATTTAACATTTTTGTTGGAAAAAAAACATAAGGGACAAATTCACGGAATTGGTGTTTGCTCTTCATCGTTGAGAGCGCTATCCAATTATTCCCTGGATCAAACATTGAGGACAGAATAATTTGTAAATTCACTGGCGAGACTTCAAAACTTTTGGAAGTGCATGTTTGAAAATCAACCAAAAGGGCGATGGTAGAAAATGATGGGTCGCGAAAATGGCCTGATATTCCTTTTGAATAAATATCCTGCTTGTGTTGATATGATTTTAGGCCGGTATATAAAAAGAATTCTTACTGTAGACAAAAAAAATGACCATTGATCTTCCCTCAATAAAAGAATTTTCGTAAACTTTCATAGTTTATTTCTCTCACTCTCCAAGACAAGTTAGTGAACGACCATGTCATACATGTATTTTGATAGTATACATTGTTGCATTCGTTGCATAACTCTTGGAGTTATGAGATGTTTCAAAACAATTTGATTTAGATTTTTTTTAAATCGTATCAATTATGAGAAAGCAATATGCAACTCGACATAATGTTTGAGGAAAAATCATACGACTTTAAAATAGCAATGATGAATAATAGTCCATTTCTTCGAAACTATATTTAGCAAATCATTCGACTGCCTGACACAAGACGGTAATTGTATCGTCCAAATTGGAATAGCACCAAGTAGATACTCACCCTGGCAAACTGGCGAATCCACAAAATCAGTCACTGTGATATAAAAATGTGATATATCAAAAAGATGATCACTAATCCTGAAGATCCATAAGTCGAAGTAAATCCGAATATCTGTGACGAGGCTTCATTAAACAACAGTACTGTCCTTGGCGATGATGACATTCAGGTTAAACTTCAGGTTAGATTTGCATATCAGAATCGCGTTTATCTGCTTCAACTTCCGATCTTGTAGGCCAAAGATGGACAGCCAAAGATTTTCGAGATGTAAAAAAAACCCAGATCACCAAGCCATACGAATGTCTCGAAAAGCGAACGAGAAAATCAGAAATGTCGTTTTAGTGACATAAGAGTCATGAAAACTGCAACATTATAGTTGTTGATGAAGTTGTTTCCTTTTCTCCAGTCCAATTATATAGACTTTTGATTTATATGATAATATACTAGAAATTGTTGCTGTGGCGATTTGGCGGTTTTCGGAAAGAATTAATAAGAGTGAGTGGCTGTCTACACGTAAGTGAGGTAATAATTTGGCGATAAGTTGGGGATATGGGGCCAGTCAGGACTCTGGTCTGTTAGGTTTCCAAGATGTTGGGATGTTGGTTGCCTAAGGAACAACATCATTACTCGCACTCGCATCATCGATTACCCAAGTCAATCATTCTGTTTCATTTAGCAACAAGGAACGTGGTGACATGTCTATTATCCAGATCAATTGTCTCCGCCTTTCGACATTGACACGTCTTTTATTTCGGAAGTCTAATTGCCTACCGTCTTAAAGGAAATGTTTCTACAATGAACACGAGGGGATAATCGGCTTAGATGTGTTAGTGGCATTATGAACATGACGAGAGCCAATTGAAATGAAAGAGTCCTATTCATGGAATGAGTCGATAGGCTTAAGCTCATTGTTGGATTAGTTAATCCCACCCATAATTACCCCTTTACACAATAAGCACACGTCCTTCAAGTTCAGATTATTGAATAGGATTAAACGATTCAAAGAGCTCTATGAAAGTGTCAGAACCCCATCAATCAAGTTGAACAACAACATCCCTTTTTTCTTGTGGTGGATTACGAGGGTAATGGGGGTAGTATCTTTCTTATATTTTTGTCCCTCCCTTATCATTGGGTTATATACCTGATATTATACGTTAGGTAATCATTTTCGAAGCTCTGTAATTATGATACAGCAGTACATACAGGAACCGGGATATTGCCATTAGTATTAATCCTCAGTCGTTTTACGAAGTGTATATTATATAGATCAAAAGGCAATACAAATTATCATGATGAAAATTGTACACGGTATACTATATCATATTGCTGATGACTCAAGATAATGAACATGACATTTGATAGGAACAGGAACATTTACTCACAATTAAGCTTAGTCAAAACATGTAAATATCATTGCTGGCTAAAAACGGCGGACTTTAATTTAATCATGATAATTATACAGTCATGTATATATGTTTTTCATACTCCCCAAATATGCATGTTTTCAATTCTTTAATAAGCCACATATCGTATTAGTTTTTGGAGCATTATAATTACCCCTGATAAAAGTATTGTCAAAGTAGTGTAAAAGTGATTAATTGATTGACGTAATCAGGGTGCCTTTAATGCACACAATTATTACAACTGCCACAATAAAAAAAAAAGAATAAATTGAAACTGATAAGTCAACTTCATTCTCTCAAGCATGATTTTGTTTCATATATAATTGTGAAAATGTACTCTATCCCTGCTGTAGTCAGGATTTATTCGGACTGTAAATGTTTACATGGGGCATTGAACTTCTTTATAACGGACCAAAATAAAACTTCGAAGCGAATATCTTGCACGTAACTTCGTCATATTTCCAAATATAGTATTTAATGGAACATGTTATAATGTGTCATCTCTTTAGATTTCAAAATCACGTCATTTTTCAGAGCTACTTGCAGAGCCACTTCCTTAGACGCATTGTATAAATAAACAAATGAATAGAATGAGTGCATCAATCATTGTCTCATGAGTTTCAAAAAATCACTCTATTCCTGAGACGTGTTCTGATTGATAAAATGAGGCAGTGAACTTCAAGTAAAGTTGATGAAAGCGAGAAGAAAAACATACTCATTCTGCCACGATAACTAAAACAAAAGAATTTAAAATAAACAAATTTTATCACGGCTAGTAAATATGTTAATGAGTGTGAAAAATTCACTCTATTCCTGAGACGTGTTCTGATTGTTAAAATGAGACAGTGAACTTCAAGTAAAGTTGATGAAAATTATTAAAAAAATACTCCTTCTGCCACGATATCTAAAACAAATGAATTTGAAATAAATACATTTCATCGCGGCTATCTGTAGAATGTTAATGAGTGTGACAAATGCGCTATAATACTGCTGTTTCGATGACGTGTTCTGATTGCTAACACGGGACATTGAACTTCAAGTCAAGTTGATGAAGTCAGATCAAATGTCACGTCCAGGATGATGGCCCAATCAGCAAGGATTATCACTTTACAGAATCAACACTAATCTACACGTTTCCTGTTCATCTTAAAGGAACTAATCAACTTTTAAAAATAGAAGTTTAAATCTATTCGAGAAGCGGTGTGAATTTTGTATCATTATCATGGATAATTAAGTTTGGTATAGGATTTTAAATTTGCTCCCGTAATTAAATAAACTCTCTCTCTCTCTCTCTATACGCCTGCCACTCTCTGTCCGTCTGTCTTTCTGTCTCTTTCTTTCTTTCTCTCTCTCTCTCTCTCTCTCTCTCTCTCTCTCCCCACCCATCTCTTTCCCTGACTTATCTCCTCTTAAGCTTATCTTGCGCTCCCCTTCAAATTCAAATGGTCTTGATGGTTGAATATCCCCCTTATAAATAAAGTTTATTAAGACCGTCTGCCAATAAATTGTAATAACACCTTGAAGTCAGAGTTGCTTTAAGTGTAATAATGACCGAAGGACAGCTGATGAGCGTGATAATGACTAATTATTAGCCTTCTTAGGTCCAGGTCATTCTAAATTGGCCTATTATATACAGCCAGAGTGATCGAGACTAAACCCTTATTCACCATAAAGCAGTGAATTGACGGTAATCATTTATTTGTTAGTCTATACGTCGTGCGTATACTATACAATGTAAATGACCCGTCATGGATAGGGATATTTAGATGTTGTCATTTCTGAGGCCTATACCTGGAAGTTAAAGTACTCCGACAAAAGTGGTGCAGTCCCTTTGGAGGAGGAGGAGGGGGGGGGGGGGTGACATCATTTGGACAAGTGGCGCTTCATCTATATTACATACCCGGACACAGTATTATGATCATGGGATCTACTACTGGTCCATGCAATAATATCGGCATATTGCAGTTTGCAGGCAGAACCAACGCCCCCTACTAGCTGGAGGGGATGAAAGGGGGTTCATAACTTTAAAGGTACTATGTCCGTTTTGCAGCCAACCTCAAATTCTGTAGAACTTTGCAGGAATTATAAATATGTCGTATGTCCTATCTGTGAAATTTAAACGTTAGCAGTGTCCTCATATTCAAATTATGCAAGGAAACCCGTTCACTTGCTAGACTTCACTGTCAGACACTATTGAGTAACTGACTGGCTTTTTTTCTTCTTCTTTGGTAATAACATACATGAATAGAGTAGTAAAGGGTACATGAGCATTTGTCTACATCAATTACCCACTTCTTGTGATGGCCAAGATTAAACTGATTGAATCTTTGCGCAGCATAAAACGTATGACCATTCGGTACAATAATGTCTGAAAATCAAGACTATTACTTTTGGGCTCTATAGCCCTAAAGTCGATTTGACAACTAATAGTCGTTATTTTTTTTTTATCTTGAAGACATTTTCAAGCCCCACCTTTTTTTAGGGAAGTTCTAAATTAGTATTATCTTTCAAATGCCGTTGGAATTTAACTTTTTCATTTTTTGGGTCTGCAAATGGGACATAGTACCTTTAAACAACCTCTTTAAATTGTTATGCCCTATAAATCCACCGATAAAGGGTTGTATTTAAGAAATTGTGACATTGACCTCCTGTGAATATTGGTTAACTTAGTGCACTGATGGGCTAAAAACTCTTAATGGGACGGTTAGGCCTATTGCTCTCACGGTCAAAGAAAATGTATTCCATATAGATTTCTAGTACTTAAAAAAAAACAGGATTTTGCCTGAACTGCTCATTTAACCGATATGTGGTTGATACTTGATACATGTTTGTAAGAAAAGGCCTATATTGGTTAATTGTTATTTATGTGTGGTTGTTTTTTTACGCAAAAGTATTGACATAATATTTATTATGCAGAAACTTGCTAAAAGGGGAATTCCCAAACAGACGGGGTCGGATGTAGGCCTACGCTACATCTTGGCAGCAACGCACGTTCTTAAAAAACCATTGCAAGATGACTATTGCTTTTTATCCGGAGTCGTCAAACGTAGGGAGGGGGTGGGGGGGGGGGGGGTGCATAGGCTATTCTCTCTTTTAAAAAAAATCCATCAAATAGGGTAGGTGCCAACCCCAAGCCCCCCCCCCCCCTCCGCGGGTTTAAAGACCCAGACAATTTTAGTTTTATGGTACACACTGAGGGCTCCTTTCAACTAGAAAAGAAGAGAGATTTCAACTCCTGCTATTCCCCCACCTTTTTTGTGTGGACACGTCACTTAGGGAGGAAGGTGCCAATTGTGGTGAGAGGTTTTCATGGGCCAGTGGATCTGAGATTATCATTTAAAACACTATGATTTTAGAAGAGTACGCATTGTCAAATAGTAAACAAAAAAAGTGAAAGGTGTAAATATTCTAAAAAAGAATGAAACGCCGATAATACCAAACAACAACAACAACGACGATGTTGATGAAGATGATGATGATGATGCCACGGAGGCACGGATGATGATGATGATGACGAATACCTTTCATTTCAATCTTTAGTAAGACTACATATTTAATTCTGTATTATCCTTCAAAAACATTACGTGAAAGGAAAAGGGGCAACTGACGAAATATCCTCCTTTTCCCAGAAGATTTTAGAAGAGGGGCGTAGCTGCTTGAAAGTGCTCGTGATCTACCGTAGATTTCCATCATCTATTATGATTCTACACGTGCACGCCTTCTATCTCTCCTCCCGATCCGTTCACGCATGCGTAAACTTATAATAACATTAAAGCCAATATGGCCGCTGTGTAGACTATCGATTTGGATAAGGAACTGGAAATAAATTATAGCGTAATTCGACTTTTGTGCATACTTTCAGCTTGTCGTAGGGTAAGTTATATCCATGTGATGTCTTTGGATTGAAATATGTATTCAGATTGAATGAGATGTGAGTGATTGGGATAATTTTGATAAATTTGTACCTCGATTTGAGCAGACTAAAAATCTTCATTCATTGACATGACATTGCCCGCTGTGCTGTGCGGACAGTCGTGTGATCACTGGCACTGCACTGCTCCATTGAAGCTGTACCGTGACAGGGCCGAACACACGGGCCTGTTCTGCCGCAGTGCAGTGGTCACTGGCCCACCGCTAGTTTCTGGCCCTCTTGCTGTGTTTTTTAACTGAGTGGCAAACTGCAATCTGGCTGACTTGACAGCTGTTTTCTTGCTGTACAGTACTGTCAATTATTTAGTGTTGTTGTTCCAACTGATGAGTGTGTGATGTTGAATGAAAATGTCAAATTCCCAATCAAAGACAAAGTGACAGTCATGTCAACGATCAACTTGACAAAGTTTTAATTCTTTGCACTGGCTTTGCTATTCAATTGAAAAGAAATAGATCTGTTACCAAAACACAAACAGACAAACAAAAACATCAAACAAACAAAATGAAACAAAACAAAAATACATGAACAAGCATAAACTGACAACACTTCCTGACTTCAACAGACAACAGTCTAGACTTTCGCTCAATCAATGTCTCATGACGAGTCAAAACATTGACAAGACAAGACAATTCTTGTAAATTCAGACTAATTGCAAAGTCAAACTCAAACCAAGCAACTATCATCAATAACTCATTTCCCAAATCATCCAGTCATTAGATTCGGGAGAATAATTTCCCCTTCCATATTTCAACTTCGTCATACATGTTGATCCAACATGATGTCCTCCTGTAACAATTGCTCCAGGCTGTATTCGTCACACGTGTATCTATACAAATAATGTGAATGGGATGAGTGTGATTGTGCAATGTATTATTGTTCATAGTTAATAGCCTGTGAATGTAATTTGTAAAGTCATGTTTTGAAATTTGAAGGTTCATTGAACAATAGTACATTATGCCTGACAATTTTCTCACCATGGCATTTTCTAAGAGTTGTGTGATATTTGATGGGTATTCTGGTCTTAAAACTTTGAGATTTGTACGTCTATTTAAGGTCAAGCTTACATGTATATATCCAAAAGTGCAGTTTGTCCATTTCTTTCCACATTATGTTTTACCATTACCGGTCCGGTAGTCAGACGCATAGAACCAGTTAGACTACTCATGAGGCTTAAATAAGGCTGCCTGGTAAGGGGTACAGTAAGCAATGTCAAGCTCTCTGGAATTAACCTCCTTTAAGCTGCATTCAGAAGTGACATACATGTAGAAAACAGCTTTCAAAAGAAATACCTTAGCAAATTTGGCAGGGCAAACCAACCATTTAAAGAAGTTATATTTGGAGAATAAAGAAAAATTAATTGGTTAAAGTTTGGAAAAAATTTGACCAACAATAAGGAAGATAATTATTTTTAAATTGCTTGTGTAATTCTTGCATCAACCTTCTTTTGGAACTGATGTTGTTGTTTGTTTGTGTTTTTGTTGGTTTTACATGTGGCTGGTTAAAAATATCATAAGCCTGCATGCAAGAACTCCCCCCTCTCCTCCCCCTGTTCTTAGGGCCAAGGTGTTGAGTCCTGCTCGTACCCATGTACATGTACATTTACATGAAATCTGCCTTTTATCTTTTGAAAATGTGTACTGGAAAATCAGTCTAAACTGATTAGTTGGATGGTAACATTGATATAGAGTTGCCTTGAAACTTCAAGTTATGAGATGGTTCTTTATACATCAGTACAGATTTTTTCTCATTGTAATTGGATACAAACATGTTAAGTCTGCATTTAAAAAAGTCAAGAGTAGTGTGGTTTATATACATTGAAGAGCTCATTTACATACTCATTCAAAAGGTGTGTGTCGTATCGAAACCGATCTTACAGAAGTATCAATGAAAGAAACTAATTCAATGTACTAATTGTATTAGTCTCAGAACTGTCCTTTTAGATTGTCATTGCAATACAATAGAAGTCATTTATGATGTTAAAGGGAAATCAAACATTATTAGCTAACTAATCTACAGGAAAGCAGAACAATCAAAGAAGTAGACTGGTGGAAGTTTCAAGTCTGAATGAAATTGGACAACAAATTGGATAGTTATGAATTAAAAAAAAAGTTGTAATTACTATACATGTTCATGTACTGTAGGTAAGGGCTCTTCAATATGGCTGAATCGTTAATTATGTCCCTGTTGTCATGGCGGACAACTTCCATACATGCATTTGTTCCAACACACTGACAAAAAAAAGGGAAAAGAATAGTTATGGTGTGGTCATATGTACATGTACATGTACGTGGCACCGACCAGTAGTTTACAGCAGTTACAAAATCTCCACTCCCTGTTGTTTCTTTTAGTTACCCGTATTGATTCGTTGATGTACAGACTTATGTACAGTATACAAGTATTGTATATCATTTTATAGGCTCAACTGTTTTAGGGTGCGTTCAATAGACACTTTTTCACCCTAGAATTACGGTTTTCAAAGACGTTTAGTTTAAAGCATGGTTGCGTTCAACCAATTTTTTGTTGGTTGTAAAAATAAACGTGTTTACAAACCCAAACATGAAACACTGGAAAAAAATGCATTTTGTATTGTGATTCTGGAGAATCATGGTCGCTAAAATTTGCTTGAAAGAACGGAGATCTCAATCATGATTCTATGACGTCATTATCGTGGCCTGTTCCGGTTTGACCGATACTTCCTGGGTCATACTGCACAGTGTGATGAGCGGTGGCTGGGCTTGAAATGAGCGAGAATCAGCGTGGATGATTTGCGATTCATGTCAGTGATTCTAGCTTCAAAAAATTGCTTGAACGCACCCTTTCTTGTAGCTATATAGAGTAATTGAATTAATATTTAGAGTTCCGAGACCTACTGATTTGTTTTCTCTCTCGTATAATTCAATAATTTGAGTGGCTGTTTTCTTGAGTCTGGAGCCTGGAGTACACTGTGACTAAAGTGCCCTATACAAAGTAAAAATAAAGATCTACAGTATGATGTTACATGTACATGTATGTAGATTGTTATGAATGAATGAATGAAAAGAAGAACAAAATATCATGCACCCACTTCTTGCACAATTAATTGCAAGGTTGAATTGCCATTGTAACATAGATTAAATAAGCCTGCCTTCTATCTACAGTCAAAAGGAATGACCCAGAAATAAGTTGCATACATGTAAATTTAGTCAACATCAAGCAACAAGGATAATGAAGGGAGGGAAGCAAGACAATCGGTTTAGTTACATGCAGATCGGATAGAGTAATGAGAGAATCTATTTATCAATGGGCTGACACGACTGTGCTAATCCATTCCAATCGTGTGCTAATTTCTGTGTCAATTTCATGGCCAATAATCCCAGACTTTGCTTGATTTGAATACAGTGCTCTAAATGTACATGTAATACATGACATGTACATGTATCCATGGTTTGTCATGAGTCATTGGACTGTCATTACGATCACTTGAGTCGACTGCAGTACATCATTTGAAAATTAAATTACATTCACTAGACATCTACATGTAGACATGATCAAATTACATGTGTGAATTGTTTTTATTTGGTGTTGAACAAGGTGTGTATTCATTCATTGTAACATTTGTAATATCAAAAGAAAGATTCAACAATTTAATTGACAGTATTATTCAGATATACATGTAGAATAGGAACCAGAATCCATTATAGGCTTATCATTTTTATTTAATGCAATTAAATGATAGATCTGTGAGAGCTTTCTTTACATAATTTACAAGATCAAGATGTACATATGTACATCTCAACATTTACAGTTAATACATGTTAAGCCTACACTGTACATCATGCGCGAGGCAATCTAATGCAAGCAGTGAATATCAAATTTTGGATTGCATGTGTTCATGTTGTATGACAAGTTGTACAAATATTGAGATGTATTTGTCACACTTATTTGATATTAGCCCTCAGATGTGTGATGTATCCGGCCCCCTCCTCTCCCCCTCCTCTCCCCCTCCCCCTCTCCCCCTCCACCCCCTCCCCCTTCCCCCTCCCCCTTCCCCCTCCCCCTTCCCCCTCCCCCTTCCCCCCTCTTCCCATTCACTGTTGGTGGATTATGTAAAGTGTAAAATGCATTTGAAAGCCATCATATTATCTAGATTTCAAGCTTGTCTTAGTTTAAAATGTACTAAAACATGAACAAGATTAGGCCTTATTTCCTCATTATTGTGACACTTCATGGGATTTTATAATGCCGTATAATTATATTGATTTCCTAATGCATGCTTAATAGCCAAATCATCGATATCCATTTTAAACCAGATATGGATAGTCTGTACTGTGTACTCAAGATAGAATGATAAGTGCTTATTTAAGATCTCGTTACGCACTACACATACATGTACATCTACCCAAGTGTGTAAATGTTATTGTTTTATCAGAATTCAAGTGGAAATGTGCCAAAACATGCAGTACTTACTATCTACACTGTACATGTACATGTACATTTACATACATGTATCAAGGATTATTCAGGATTGGGTTTCAAGTCGCAGTTGATTTTGAGATTGTTCCGCATAGAAGAGGGATCGTTGTGCCAAATTTAATACAGATTAATTACTCTATAAAAATTAAAAATGCATAGAGTAGTAGTAGTCTGATTGTACATGTATGCATTGATGATTGTCCTCATTAGACTACAGGTGCAAGGTTACACTGTACATGCAATTTTTTATAATCTCATCAAATTGTACTAAACAACCAAGAACAATGTCGAATGTTTTTTTCTAGCTACATTGAAGAATGTCTCATGGCGCATCACGAGAGCAATGTACATTTTCATGTGCAAGTACATGTTTCGTGTAGACAACATGCTGAGCAACTTTAGATACTGGTAGTCAGAAAAAAAGAGAAAGAAATTAATTTCATTGACTGAAACAAGTTTGTTTCTTATGACTCATATTGCATGTTATGTACATGTACAGTGTGTGTGAATGTGTAAATGTTTTCTTTAAATGGATAGTTGAGTTCTGTTGCAGAGGGCGCTACACAAATATTTTTTTTGTGAGATAATGAAAAACTGAGTGTCAAATTTGAAAGAACATAATATTTAAATGACAAAATCATCTTTGTTTGATCAAAATCGGTTCAGAGACGGCTGAAATATCCATAAATATAACGATTTCGTACCACCACAAATATTAGATATTTTGACAAATTTGAAAAAACCGTTGAAAAACCGTTGAAAAAACGGCTTTTACGTCGTATTTCAGCCAATGTCGATGTAAGCTTTTTTTGTTGGCATTTTCGTGTTGCTTCTATTAGGCACAACCAGCTGGACCATGTATTGTTATTTTTATTTAAAAAATTAATTAACGCGGTCACTGTGTTTTTTTAAAGTGGAGCTGTATTGGTGTGATCCTATTGGCTAAATTCACACATTTTGGGGTCTAAAATTAACCGTTCCTAGCAATTTTAGGTTCTAAAAGGGCACTAAAAATGTCATAGATAAGAATAAGAGCAATAACCATGCACTTTGAAGGCATTTGCGGTCTGAAAACAGAATTCAACTATCCCTTTAAAGTTCTAATATACCCCTCTAATACATTACGCAAACAGAAACATTGGGGATATGTACATGTACTGTATATTGTACATGTACATAAACATCAAACATACATGTACATGCACTATACATGTACATGTACCTGCCGTGATGTACACTGTACTGTACTTGTAGATGCTGCTCAATAGCAGTAATCCGGGAGATTGAAATACAAGAATTCCTTGTAACTTCCTTCAGGTACATGTACTTGTACATTCATGCTTCTGACTCATACATTTCCATTTACATGTACAGCTGATTTACATGAACATATTTAGATGAACATATTTACATGAAGGGCCTATACATGTACAGTATGTACATTTGTAAATTTGTACACGTATGAAAACGTACCCAATATACTGTACATCTACATGCTGATTTTCCTGAGAACATCTTTGCATGAATTAATTTCTTTGAGCGCTACGCACACTGACAGGGAGAAATTTTCCTTGATTGAATCTGCCAAGAAATGTGAATTAGTGAATGGAGTGGGACGTGTGAGGATGTGCAATGTATTTGAGAATGTCTGGGTGAATCAGCGAGCGCGCTCATATTGTGGATCAATCAGCGAATAGTGATGAGTAACATGATAATGACATTGCATTTCAGCTGCATGGCTGTTCAAATCATAGGTGACCTTTAACCTACATTATGAGGGACATACATGTCATTAATGGTACAAATGTATTCTTGTGTTTTTATTCTGTATTACCACATCTACATGTACATCTCATATACTTGAGCAGGGTTTGACACTAACAAGTGCCCGAGAGACATGGGCGCCCCACAATTTTCAATTTTGACATTCACCTGTACTGTACATTTAGGTCTCATTGCATAGTCAGGCTGTTTTTAAAGATGGCCGCCAGCATTTTTATTTCATTTTGTTTAAATTCAGAAAAAGATTGTTTTAGCAGTATGTTTTCAGGTTTTTGCATTGAAAAACAAGCACAAAAAACAGCAGGCGGCCTCTAAAAAGGAAGCGGGTTGGGACGCTAAACATGATTTAAATAAAAAAATTGGCCTTACACTGTAGGCCTATAGACTGTAAAAAATTAAATCTGGACCCCCTTCAAAAAATTGAGTGTGGAGCCCTGCTAGGGCTATATTTAATGTTTTTTATTTTTGTGTTTTTCTTTTTTTTGTACCCGTTGCATGTGAGGTCATACATATGTGAGGTTGTACATGTAATTCTAGAGGCTCTATAGAATGAGTAATGCGGAGACAACAGTACACTGCTGAGAGCCAGAAAGGAATAAATCTTGGTGTGAAATGATCGAAAGATTTTGAGTTAATGGTCCTTTAGTTCTTTTTAGCATTTTGATATTAGGGGTCAGTCCACCATGTTTATATTGTAATGGTCAACCATGGGACATGAATTTTGTATTTTTCCATTTCATATCAAATTGGCATGTGCGATGCTTACGTACAGTAAGTTGTAGAGTAAATTGTATGAATACATGTTATCTACAATTCTACATGTACATTGTACAGTACACCTGTTAGTCTCATGGCTGTGATGCATACATGTACATTGTACATGTACTGATCTAGCCATATTTTTTGGCAGAATATTAATTAGTTTATCCATAAATATTTTACAGCCAAATGGCAGAACTGTATTAAATTTAGTTCTTATAAAAACCTTGAGTTTTTATATATAAAATTTATTTTAAATATAATACACTTTATTTTTAATAAAAGCATTCCTGTCATTTTCTCAGTCACAAATTAGCTTATTTTGCATGCAAAGACAAGGAGACTTGAGATGGGATAGAGTGAGTTTTCTACAGATTGTTGAATTTATTTATGTACATGTAGAGTGAGGAAAAATGTCATACATATTTAATTTGTTACAGGTTACTAATTGCCCACTTTAACTGTCTTTGTATAATGAACACTCAACAGTAATGCCTCCATAATGGGTTTTATAAAGTCAAATGTTGAACTTGTCTGGTTTCTATGGCAACAAGATTATAATCCCAATATGCCGCTTTCTGCCTCACAGTTTGAGAGATACAATGTAAGCTCTTTACAGATCTTCAGATTACAGATTTGATCATTTTATTGCAGGGAGACAGATACAAATGTTTTTAACATATTTTGGCAAGTCCCAGCTATTTTGTCCTACATGTATATTGTACATTTATGTTACCAACCTCATCTGTGATTTCATTATACAGTGTACATGTACAGTATCTGAATACGGTATCAAGCTGATTGCTAGTCATACTAGAGCTTGAATCAGAGAAAACATCAATTGTATTTAATTTTTTTTTTTTCATGTTATGTGTTTTCACAATTCCATTTAACAATTCAAAAATATACAGTTACAGGTAACACTTGAAATAATTCATACATGTACACATACATGTACATGTACCCCTTGTAAATTTAACAGTTTTTGTGTTAGATAGATAGAAATGGTTTTTATTAAAAAGATCATCGCAGCCAATGGCTGAATTGCGATCCATTTCACAAGGTTATATACAATACAATTGCAATTCAAATTGAAATAACACAAAATATGACATAAATCAGTAATCAAACATATGACATTTCATAAAAATTCATTGATCAGATTCAAATTTTTGTTAAAAAAAGAAAGAGATAGGGAGAGGTGTAGGAGAGGGAGAGTTGGAGTGATGACAAAAAAAGAGAAGGAGAGAAAGAGGGAAAGAAAGAGAGAGAAGGGGGACGAGAGAGAGAGAGACGGAAAGAGAGAGAGAGGGAGAGAGAGACTCAAGAATGAGAGTTGGACTGGTAGAATTAGAGTCCTTTCTTCCTCAAGAAACACCAATCGGGACAGATTGATTTTTTCCACATTCTTAAAAAAAAAAATCACAAAACTTAGAAAGTGTAAGGGTATTTCGTTGACAACGGTTCATTTTGGGTTTGCCCATTGGTTGTCTGTTACCTTCTAGAATATCTAGCATCGTGCCTAGACTCTCTCTTTTCAAGATTTTCCCCTCAAATAATACGTGGTTTTCTATCCCTCATTCATGTATGTAGATGTATACACGATGTTGAGCATCCTGCCACATAGAAAGCGTCCACCTAGCTCGACCACTTAGCCCATAAATGTAGCCTTGATTCCAGGTGCTTTCTTTCAAGGGTATGATCTTCATTACTAACCCAGTGAAAGCGGTTTCATTTTCATTCATTATGCATGAAATTTATGGCTTATTTTTCCTTGTGACCAGTGAAGATTTTTGTGATATAGGGGAATTAGACCATTTTTGTAATGTAATCAAATTCAATGCATTATTCTATGTAAAGTGCCAGGTTACAAATTAAGGCTGTGCACAACAGTGTAATGAGGTACCCGAGTACACTTCCAGCCTTACAAGCGAATACTCAAATATTTGGATGCCATGTTTCTTAATAATTTTTTTGATATATACATGTATACATGTATATATATTTTTTTATTTTTTTTGCCACCACCATACCACTGGTGCAGTATCCCAGTATCGCCGAAAACGCATGCAAATTTACTTTGAGTTGCAGTTGAAGGCGCCGATTTAATAATAATAATAACAGTAAACAATGCTGTTTTAAAAACCAAAGATGGCAGAATAATCCATTGTCCACCGAGTCCAAACAGAAATCTGGACATTTGGTCCCAGTTTCTGAGTGGTGATTTTGACAGTGCTTGAGTTGAGAAACAATTTTACCGACGGTACCATGCCAGCGGCCGCCGCTCTCCCTGGCACGGCTAAGCGTCGGCCTGGACAGTTTTTTTTTTTTTTTTTTTCTCGGCCGAATATTCGGGTACGAGAAATCGTTCCCGAGTGTTAACCGTGCAGGTACTCGAGCATTCAACTATTGTATTTCAATAGTCAGAATTTGAATTGCATACTTTAATTGTTCCTAAAAAATAAAGTTTGACAAACATTATGGAATGTATGCAATTCCCATTCTGACTATTGAAATACAATTATACATGTACATGTACAAACAGGTGAATGAAATAATTTGTAGTAAGGCTGCAATTTTTTTTTTTGGCCCGGTCAGCTGGCACTGTCCAGGCCGACGCTTGCCTGTTAGAGCGCTGGCATGGTACTGTGGGTAAAAATGTTTCCCAGCTCAATCACTGTCAACTCACCACTCAGAAACTGGGACCAAATGTCCGGATTTCTGTTTGGACTCAGAGGAGACATAGTCTGTCATCTTTGGTTTTAAAAACAGCATTGTTTACCATTATTGTTAATATTAAATCGACGCCTGCAACTGCAACTCAAAGTAAAAATCGCTGGAGTTTGGGAGACGGACCTGGGATACTTCTACCGTAGTATGGTGGTGGCAAAAAAAGCAATTTAATTTTTTATTTAAAAAAAAAAAATAAAAAAAATAAAATAAATAAACACGGTGTTCGAGTATACAAGTATTGCCTGTAAGCCTGGGAGTGTACTCAAGTACCTCATTCCACGCAAATGCACAGCTAATTTGTAGGCACTTAACAAATATTTCTGCATTAAATTTGATTACAGTACGAAAATGATCGATTACTAGTTGACACATGATTGAGAAAATTGTGAAAAGAGGAGCTTCATACTGATTTTTTTTCTCCCTTAAACTACAAACATGTAGACTAAGATCAGGGGCACGTAACATAAGCTTTGCAATTGATCGTATGATTGATCGATCAATCTTACAATCAGTTAATTGTACATCAAAGTCAATAGACCAGTGTACTACATGTACATGTATTAAACATATTCCAATTAAATGCATACTTTTAAAACAAGATTGTTTCTTGACAACCCCAAAGCTTGCCCAACATACATGTAGTAACACATAATGTATGCAGACTGGATTCCAAGTATTGCAGTTCATTGATTAATAACAGGTTAATGGAATAACCAGTAACTAGGTCACCAGATACAAGGTCACCAGGAAAGAATCATCCATAATTCTGAATATTTTAGTAAACCAATCTATTCAAAATAGCAATCAATGTATCTTTGTGTTTACAATAAGACCATTTCAGTGTACATGAAGAACCAGGCTGGTTCTTTACACACAAAAAAACTGTCTGTAATCTTGTGCCCTTGATTTTGATCCCTCTGTTCCTGAGGTGTGATTGGACAGTCTCGTCTGTTCACCCAATTTCATTTCGAGCCATGAGGCCTGTTTTCATCAGCTCGAGATTGCAAAATATCCCGCTATTTGAATAATCCTGATCGCAAATTATCCAGTTAGTTTGCGACTTCATCAGCCCGAAGTTGCAATTGTTTGGTCGGGATAATCATCCCTAGATATCTTGGGATAGTTTGCAAAATATTCCACTATTTGGCAAAATACTATATAGCTATATGTCCAGTGCGTCTTCACCAAATAGACTCACACTATGCGCAAACGCTGAGTAAAATATCTCGAGCTAATTTCTCAAGGTCGAGTTTCAAATCTCTAGCTGATGAAGACGCGATTTGTAACTTCAGGATTATATCCCAAATCAGAAATAGCGAACTATTTGGCAATCTTGAGCTGATGAAAACACGCCTATGGTGACCTAAAATGGTTTAATTCTTGAGCACCTCTTGGGGGATTACTGGCATCTTAGATCATGTTATATCTGGATTATGAAAGGTCAGTCAGAGATTCTTGAGCATAGTGATTTTTACCATGGTCGCACTTCACATGTACAAAGAAGCATGTGAAGGGGTTTCAAAGTGTGTGAAATGTTTTGATGCTACATGAATTTCAAATGAAATGTCAATTGGGCAGCTCAAAAAAGGACTGGGCTATTACTGTGAGTGCAGTTTTACCAGTGCAATATGAGCTGGGTCATGGCTAGAAAATTAAAAATACCCTCTTGCTCGTTGGTGATTTTATTATGTTTTTATTGCATCGTTTGCATGGAAAATATGAGGCAGTTGTTATGTTTGTCATCTTCAAGAATCTTGATTGCTGACTCAAGAAGGGTTTCAAAGAATCTTGTATTAACCTGAACTCGTAGATCCTATTACAATATATCAAAGCTTCATACATTGTACAGTAGGCCCTAATTTGTCCACCATAATTTTGTAACAAAAAGAACCGTCTGTCCATTCTACTATTACAAATAAGATCAAACTGAACCGTTAATTGACTACATGTAAATCTTAAAAACCCTGGGATTACTGCATGAAAAAATAGCTTCCAACCATTACTATTTACGAAGAATGATTTTTAATTTTCTGCCTAAAAACAAGTGGTAAAAAAACCCATATTCCTCACATTTTCTGGAAAAAAATCTGTATGAAAGAATGTAAAATAGACTTGATTCCTAATTTTTGCTGTGGAAGGATGGCAGGTACATGGAATGACTAAGAAAGTGTTGAGTCAAGACTACCCCTTGCCAAACCATAGCTGCATTAATGGAGTACTGGTCAATGCCCTGACACTACCCAGCCACTTAAGTTGCCACATTGAGATGCGCTGTTGCTGTGTTGTCGCCATGGGAATATTCTCTCCTCTCTTGCCTCCTTGATCCATACCCCCGTCCGTCCGTCCGTACCTTTACAAGGCAAGGCAGTCACTACAGGAGGAGGCATGGCCCTGATTCTCATTGCTCAGGCTCTCAGGCTTTGCGGGTTCTCACTCAGAATTATAATTTTTTGTAGACTGCGTGTAAGATTTCTTGAATTTTCAGCGGAGGGTGCTGATTAAAATACATGGATCATTCTCAATGAAGGCTGGTAGTTTCTGTCAAGACCCAGCACATTATCATTGAGATTGTGAAGTGCTAGGCTATATAGTCCTCCAATGCTTTGCTGTTTGGTTCTTTACCGTTGATGAGAAATAAAAAGATTTGTTTAAAAGGCCATTTCTTTAGTGAGCTGGTCGTGAAGTTTGAGAAGAATGCAGAATTTTGCGGACTACATTGAGGATTCAATGTAAGGTACATAAATGTATGCTGCAGAGGTGATTTTTTTTCCTTCTATCTCTCTCACTACCTAATATCATCTCATATTGGTGTTAAGAGTTGAGACAATTCCAAAGATTTATCATTTCATCTTTCAATGAGATGAATTATATAGCCTTAAATCCAGTCTCTGATTTAGCATATTAAAGAGGATGGAAAAATATCAACTTCTGCCTTGAAATTAGACCAGTGCATGCACATTTTTTTTTCATGGAACGACAGGTGAACGTCCTTGGGCATTAAGGTATGAGGCCTTTTATTTTATTGTGAGCAGAATCCAAGAGAAATTCTTGTTCGAGTGATTAAATTGTGCCGTCCGCCGATAAGCCATCTCGTAGTGACCTTGGCATTAGGGCTATCGATGTGGATGTAGTACGAGGAGGTTCTGGGATCAATTTCCGCCCATGGCACACTCGTGTCTGCAGGGAGACTTTCAATCAACATGTGAAATTGTAACGTAGCCAGGAGGGTGATGGTCATGAGCGCCGTGTGCTGCCTGACTGATGTTATATTTGATTACTTCAGTGATTACCCTGAAAAAAAATCATTGTCAAGAACGTGTTTGCCTTACAAAAGGCCAAGTTGATTTTTCTCTTAATTAAAAAGAACACATGTACTTCTGCATAGATCTGTATGAACAGGTACAACATCTGAACAGGCTTGATAAATAATATATATATATATATTTTTTTTTTGGGGGGGGGGGGGGAAGGGGGGATTTTTCTTTTGTGTATGCATTTTTTCTTCTTTTTAACCCTAGCAGGATTATTTTGAAAGTAGTGGGGATGATTTGAATGTGTATTACATTTATTTCATTCTTGATGAAGATAGGGTTTACATACAGTACATTACATGTACATATACATACTGTATTTGAACATATACAGTGTACAATGTATGTGCAATGTCATGTACATTTTACATGTATGTATGTACATAATGTATACTTATCGTTTTCTGATAAAACAAACGTTTTCGTATCTGAGCCATGCTTTTTTGCTTCATGTAATCTACATATAATTGATGTAGTACAGTTGTACATTTGCGTTTCTTGCTATTTATTTGTCTCAACACATGTAATTGCAGCAGTTAACACTTAATCCTACTTCTACTTCTACCACTCATACCATGTACATGTACATGTACATGTTGGTCTCAAAGATAATTAGTGACACTGATTATGACTAATAGTAGATGTACTGCTATTACTCTATTTTCAATTTTTACTGTTATGTACTGCTACTGTTACAATTACTGCTTTTGCTACTCACATACTGATGCTGCTTCTGTATGACATGTTTATACAAATGCTACACTTCTACAACTATTGAGGTATTTCTAAATATCTGAAAGAAATATTTCAGAAAATTTTTGAAGAACTTTTGCATTATATAATCTTCACATGATTATGTTTTTTGTTCCCACTCTCCAACTGTTTTCATGAACACAGACATGTCATGAAAAATGTAATTAAAAGTATTCTCTTTTTTCCATTTAGATGGTGGAGTAGGTGTGGAGGAGACCCTGGCTGCTGAAACTTCAACCTAGGACACACCCCCTTCTACCAGCCGCCGCCCACCAATCATGTTTTCCTTCATGAGGGGGCGGGGCCTACGGCTCCCCGGCTCCTCTTCAGCCAACACGCAGGACAGTGCACTGGGACTGATGCATCTCAGGAAGCTCTATGTGGAGCTGTGCTGCACCGCTCAGCCCCTATCACAGAAGGAGCATGAGGATAAGCTCTATATGATGTTACCCCTATTCTGCAAGGTTTGTCACTATCCCTTCTACTGATCTTTATAGCAGGACTGCACTACTTGTAGCTACTTGCGCCCTCTATATAGCAACAATGCCTAAGCCGTACCGTTGGTCCCCCATGATCCTCTTTTTCTTATGTTAAATGAGAGCTGATTTTATGAGATAACCACCTGTCAGTGACCATGCAGGGAGGTCTAATCCCTCCTGGCCAAACTAGTGCAGACAGGTTTTAATTGGAGAATAAAAACCTTATAGAAAGTACAATGATGATCATTCTTTTTAAGACAAATCAGTCTAAAAAGAGCCTTCCTTTGTCGATGTTAACTACATGTGGGTATATCCCTCCCCCCCCCCCCCCCCAGCAAAAAAAGAACACCAACAGCAGAAAACAGACTTCCAGTTTGAAACATATATTCCACTTGACATGTACAGTAATTATGGCATACCATAAAATCAAAATCACATATCTTTATGTATCAACCTTTTGACTATTGAATTCTGTCATTCCCATAAGCTTAGTACAGGTCCCACCTGTATCCTGTAGGTAAACGGTTAAATGAACAACTGTGTCACTGTATTGATCTGCATTTACATGGTGTACCTACATCTACATGTATTCTCAACTTTAATCCACCGAATCCAAACCCGAGAAAACTCTAGCTGGAATGTAGGGAAAAAACATGATATGTAACAAAATCAAATTGAATATAATGAGTTATATCCAAATATGTGATTTATTGAAGCCTTCATTAGAGTAACTGTAGTTATGATCCTTAAATAGATATTCTATTATACATGAAGTGTATATCATATGGCTTGGGTTGCTCTCGTAATCTGAGATAGTTGTATTGGTAACTACAGATAATTGTTATGTCTATTTTATCATTTCTGCACTCAATATTACCCTGTAGTGTTAGCCATCTATTTTCTATAGCACTTGGTCATAATATTATACATGAACTATATATGTAACGACCTATCTTTCAGGTGTTTGAAAACAGCCCTGCCAATGAAATGATAGACAAATTTGGAGATGTTTTGCAGTTCTCCAATCACATTGCTCGTTTGTTCGTTACTGAAGTCAGACGAAGAGCATCCGACCAATCAACAGGTACGTCTCATTGCAATTTCTTTCATCAGCTATGATTTGACATTTTTTTACGATTATAATATTTTTTAAATTACAGTACGCTCCTTGAATATCCACATTTGTTGAAAGTTCTCCTGTAAAAAAATAGATGCTTTTTTGTACAATAATTGCTTCATGGACAATTGCTACACAGTCATTTTCTAACATGTACCAAAGTCCCAACCTCAACCCTTGGAATTAACACTATCCCTAACCCGAACCCGAACCCTAAACCTATCCTAAATGCAGTTACAACCCTCGATCTTTGACAAAGTAAAGCTCGGAGCCAATTTCGCCAGAGCTTTTGTCAATTCACCTGGTTCCTTTGAAGAGAAATTATTACATGTACATGTATCTCTACAGAAAATCAAAACTTAGTCTAGCTAGGCCATTGATTGCCAATCTCTTTTTTTTAATAACCCAAATTTCCCATGGAAAAGTGGAACGCACAAAACAAGCTTACATGTACATGTAGAGTGTATACCAACAGTTGTATTCTTTAATTCGTTTACTTCATGTACTTTCAACTTTGTCAAGACCAAACTTTGTGTTCATGTGTTCACATGGCATTAAAGATAAAGACCAGTTATGGTCATGCGATCGCATTGTGAAATAAACGTTGAGGAATCAATCGAAAAGGTTGATCATCTAGCATATAAGTATTGGTGTGTACTGCAAGGTTCTGGAATCATCAAAACCATAAGAAACTTGGCCCAGTCTTGGTAAAGTTACAAGCACTGTACACAGAAAGATAAATATGGGACTACACACACGTGCGCGACATGTGCGTTTATCTCTCACACACCAATAGATAATAAAACTAATCTACCAAATATATGAATTAGTTGGCGGTTTCCCGGCAAATTTGTTATAATTATGTATTAGTCAAAACATATTCTTTCACATGATTGGTAATAAGAGCTTCCATTTCATTTTTAGAAATTGGGGCGTTTCCAATACTGGTCTTTACCTTTAATGCTTTCACTCATGCAAATACATTAATGGTAATAAGAGTAATTTGTAAACACAAGACTGGTATGAGTAGAGTACATGTACATGACTAATTGGCATGTAGTGGTCAATGATTAACACTCGGCCTGTGTATTAGGACATGCATGATCATGAGTGAACAAAGAAATAAGGGAGTTTACAGATAGCACATGGTACAAATGACCCCAAATATCCACAGATCTTTTACACATGGAGAAGTTCCACTTTGAGCATCTTAGAATAATAACTGCCAAAGGCCTAGATGTGCTTCATGAATACCTTTTGTTTGACCTCTTGAAAAGAATACTTCCACATGCGTATCATAAAATGTACCGTTGGTGCATAAATGAATAATGTTACATAACTTTCATGAGCGCATATCCAGTATTCATCTCTGTGGGTTTTACCATTTTGGTACAAATGACCTTTATCTGCCCATGCGCAGATTGTATCTGTAAACTCCCTTATTGTGTGCTTATAGTGACCTAATTATAAGCCAGTTCACGGTTGCAGTCTGAGCATGAGCAGATAAAGGTCATTGCAGATCTAATTGTGAAATACATAGAGAATAAATACTGGAGGGTACGTGCTCATGGAAGTTATGTAATCATTATTCATTTATGCACAATCAGTGCACTCCATGATACAGAGATGGAAGTATTCTTTGAAAAGGGGAAACAAAGGCTATTTATGTACCACCTCCTTCGTGATTATTTCAAAATGTACAAAGTGGGACCTCTTCATGTTTTGAAGTTCTGTGGATATTCGGGGTCATTTTGGATATGTGCTAACCGTGAACTGGTCTATTCATATGATATTGGTTCGGTCATGAAGTGATCACCCGCAAATGACCAATGAAAATTTTACCTTCATATACATACCTCTCCACTAGGTCCACAGAAGTAATACATGTACAGTGTGTTTAAAGTTTATATTTTGGTTGAGACATACATGTATATACATGTAGGATGCCATACTATGGAACCCCAAACAAAGAGTGTGAAATAATTTTTTCTTCTTTTGTGATTGGTCTCTTTGAAGACACCTTACATTATGATATCAAGGACAATTCTCGCTACCCCAAATAGCGATTCTGCCGAGATCCGGGGAAAATCCTGAAAACGCGCATTGCATTATGGGATAGCTTTTCGACATTACAGCTTCCTGTGCAGGCGCTATATTACTAGGCGCGATAGCGCAAACGTAAAACGCCGTCGCCACACAACGTGTATGCACCGAATATGTCGTCTGCTCGGTCTTGTTTTTTTTTCGCAAATATTTCAACGTTTATTTGAACATTTCATTCGTTAATTTTTGCGTCTTTTGACATCAGTGACGATGGTTTTCTTTTGTGAGGCTGCACAGTGCTGGGCTCATGATTCCAAGCGTAAGAACCCTGAAAAATGGGGGTGGATGAAGGCCGTGACTTGGGTGAAATTTCCCACCGAAGCTGGAACACGAGCGACATGGCTGCGCTTGATTCGCCGCAAGGACAAAGTGAATTTGACCCAAAAATCGCGGCTTTGTTCGAGACATTTCGATAAGGAGCAGATTGATCCAGATGGTTATGCCAAAGGCTATCCCAAATACTTTTTCTGGAATAATTTTGGTCTTTTAGCGTGCGTGAAAACTCTGCACAGCGAACACAGGCGCTAGCGCCAGCGGGATGGGACTCTATACCGGAAGTTGTAGTGACGACCCGAGAGAGTGAAAATTACCTCGTCTCGCGAATTTCGAGATTTTCGTACCTATTTAGGGTAGCGAGAATTTGTAAACACAGACTGATGTCAATGGAGACCAGTCATGACTAACAGACAGGATTAAAGGTCGGTGATTAAGACTCAGCCTGTGTATGAGTACATAGGTGATTAAAAGTATGGTACCTTACATTGGCCTTCATGAGCCGATCACTTCCAAATAACCAATGATCATCTCACATTTACGTACATTGTACATGTACACATACTGTATACAACGTCTCTTTACAGGAGTATGTAAAATGCATTTGAAGTATTTTTGGATAGACTAGGTATGTAAGATGCCAGCATGGAGCCCCAAACAAACAGAGTCAAATCATTTTTGATCTATTATGATTGTTCCCTTTGAAGACATCGTACATTATAATATCAAGAGCGATTTGTATACACAGACTGATATCAATATTTAGAGACTGTACATGACTAATAGGCATGTGTAATGGTCAGTGATTAACACTCGGTATGTGTATGAGTGTGATGATGAATGTTCCTATATACAATGTACATGTATGTTGTATTTATTCATGGAACATTGGTTTTGGTGTTTTTATCAATCATCCGTGATTCACATGGGATCATTTATCACTTGAATCACTTAAAATGTATTAATGATAGTAATTACAACTATTGTAAGGTTAATATGACTTTATTTAAAATGTACCAACTCCACATAAATATGTATCTACAATGTAATATGATATTATAATGCTAATATGATATAGAACATATTTTCAAGGTGCATGGGATAAGGACATGTTAAAGAAAACAAGGACATGAGAAAAAAAATAACAAAGCTACATCTACTGGAAAGAATTATTTCAGAAAATAGGTATTGAGGGCAATTTTAAAAGCAATCTGCATCTCAATTATCACCAATCATCTGTTGCATTTGATTGTATAAACATCATCCTTAGATGTACTGTACAAGTACAAGTACATGTACATGTATGTAATAATTTGCGTGATTATCTTAACTAGTAATGGACAGCTACAATGAATCTGAGTATTTCTTTGGGAATTCTGCCTTTATACTTTTCAAAGAATTTAAACCATAAACTCAGTGATTGATAGTGATAAATGTAGTTATATGTCATTGTTCAGCTCAATTGTGTACTTGAAATTACTTTCCATGTAACTTTTATGGCTCTGGAGTAGATTCATAAATGTATTCTATTGACATTACTACATACAAATATTAAAGTCAAATTAATAATTATAGATTGCAGTATGAAACCAGAAGGAGTCTTCTGTTTTAAATAAGAAAGAGACTGGAAGTTTGCCAACATGCATCTGTACATACAAGTACTGTAAATCTCTGTGTATAAGGCGCACCCCTATTTTGAAGACAAAAAAAAAAAAAAAAAAATCAGGGAAAAAAAAAAATCTGTCATCTTTAGTTTTAAAACCAACATTATTACTAGGTCTAACTTACTTCCAATCGGCAAGGTTTTGTTGCCACTACGGAGATCTAAAAACAATAATTATCGGCAAGCACAAAAAATGTAATGACTCAGGCTTATCGAAAACCACCAAAAAGTATCATTTGAGGACTCAAAATATCCTGTACTTGTGTATAATGCGCCTTATCCACAGAGATTTACGGTACGTATAAATCAAAAGGTTCCCACAGTTATGGACAAACATGAAAACTTGTGGAAAAAGTAACTTCTTCTGCAAAACCATGGAAAGTCATGGAAATTGATTGTGACTGTGAGACGTGTGTGAGCCTTTCAGTTTGAATTGACGATGGGCCTGTGTGGTATTAATTAGTACTCTGCTTGGATGCTGCAAATCATACCAAAATTGTACTTCTGGTCATGGAAAAAGGCAAAAAAAGGTTATGAAAAGTCATGAAAAGTCATGGGATTCGGTTCTCAAATTTCTGTGGAATGCTGATCAAGCATGGAAAGAAAAAATAAAAATCAGTGTTTGTAGTTTTCAGAACTGCTCTGTCTGGCAAAAGACTTTATGATACTCCTCTGTACACAAATACATGTACATGTAGAGTGTAGTTTGTAGCATGTGAAAACAAGTACAAGTGTTTACGTAGTGAGCCTAATGTTTACTTACCAAGATACACGTATCTCATGCTGAAGAGGTTCATGACTCGTCTAAAATTAAAAATCTGGATCAAAGCACTTGGCTGACTTTCACTTTTGGTTTGTACCTTGAAACGCAAAGGACAGTAGTATTTGGTGGTTTCTGTTAAACATAGAATTTCAAGAATAGAAGCAGGATTTAAGAAAATATAAAGACACCTGAAACTAATGACTCCATATTTTTAGAGCATTTATTTTGTTTATGTACATGTATCTTGTTACTCATACAGAAATGTGTAAATAGAGAAATTCATATGAAGAATTACACACAGATCATCAGCAATATTCGTCATGGTTTCAAAATCATTGGAGTGTCTTCATATCCATGCGATACAAACCCAGTATCGGTATCTAATTCACATACCTGTACATGTAAATCTATAAGATATGTTGGATAAGGATTTTTTGTGTGGCTATGGCCAGTTGAATATATCAAGTTTGTCTTTCAATCGTACAAGTAATGATCTAATTAAAAGAGAACTCAATAATCAAGGCATGCCATGTGTGTACATTTACACATGTTTCAGTACATGTGCATGCATTTTAATTAGAACCAGATGTTAATGACATGTGGCAAAAATCACACAAACTGACAAAGTAAATTAAAGGCACTATTTAACCTCTGAAAATGCAAGTTTTAAAAAAATTATCCCTGAAGATGATGTGAAGCAAGATAATATTAGGGCAAAATTGTTGTGTAATTTGTTTCAAACGTCCACACAATTTACAATGATAGTTTCATTTTAGGCTCATTCATACTGCAGTGCAAACAGTATTGGTATTCCTTTGAGAAAAAACAAACTAATATCCTTTTTGCAATTTCAGAGTGATCATTTTTCATAGCACTTTCATTTTTTTTTTTTTTTTTTTTTTTTGGGGGGGGGGGAGGGTACGTTATAAACCAAATTGGCATTCTGACTGGTTTAATTTTGTTATCCTTTCATAATGAATAATAACTTGGGAGTGTTCTAAACAGCACCGCTTTTCAAAAGCGCATTGCTGCATCATGAAGACTGCTCTTCTGCTTACCTTGGCCCCGTTTGATAAAACTGTTTCTCATTAACATGTGGCACATTTCTATAAGAAATATGTTCACAGCCAATCAAATGCAACTATTTCTGCAGCTTATAACAATGATTGTAACAAGTTTTGAGAAACAGGACGAGAAATCTGAATTGTGAATACGACTGCTATTCATCTAGGGACACTAAAACCTGGAGTCCCGGCCCCCTGCTCCCTCTTTACCACTCACAAAAGAGTTTAACTTTGGAAAGGAAGTCACTAAAGCGCTTTGAAGGGGCCTGCGGTCCTGAAAAGTGCTTTATGATTATTATTAATAATAACTCCTTGTATCATTTGCACACCTGCAGAGGCAGCAAGCTGTGCCATCGCCAGCTACCTGGAGATCCAGAACTCTGAGGAGGCTAGCAACGGCTGGATGCTGCTCACCACCCTCAGTCTCCTAGCAACAGGGGGAGCTAGTATCGTCAACACCATGACGATGGCTGCCCTGCCCTCAACGCTCGTCAAGTGTCTCTATCTCTTCTTCGATCTGCCCGAGATACAGGTGCCCACGACGCCCACGCCACCCGAGGGAGAGAACAAGGAGGCGGAGGTGAAGGACGGTCTGCTGGCCCTGACGCCAATCAAGAAACGAGACTTGCTTCACAGAACGATGGTCCAGGTACTCCATCTAAAAATTCTTATGGAAGCAAGCCTAATATATGTTTGAGTATATCCATTTGAAGAAACATACAAATAAAAACTAAAAAACATGCATAAAGCTATTTTATATGTATATGTCACTGTATTTTTGATGTGCATACCGTAATACTGTAACAGTTGATGAGTTCTTACCAAAAACGCTTCGGATATGAAATGGGTTTATCTTTGATTTATCTCATTAAATGCAGTAAGAAATATAATTTTGCCCTGTCTTTTGAAAAAAAGATGTAATCAAAGTTAACTCCTCTAATCAATCGCAAACATACAGTCACAAGTTAATGTACATGTACCTACTGTATGTAACATAGTAATATTGACGTCCCTCTTAAATTGATCATAAGTCTTTAGAAGACAAAGTTGAGCCAATATCTAGACTCCAAATAGTTATTAAAAATCCTATAATTTGAGCATTGACAAACCAATAATGCCATTTTTAATTTCCATTCCTCAGCTGCTGAGCAGATTATGCCACTACACCCAGCCTGCGGAGGAGCTTGCCAAGAAGGATGACCTGACTCTCCTCTTCAGTGCCATCACCAGCTACTGTCCTCCCCACAACCTACCCTGGAGGAAGGGTGCTGCAGAGGTCCTCACAACCATCTCTAGACATGGACTCACGCAGGAGGTGGTCGAATATATCCATAGTAAGTCAGCGTTTGATAAGAAGTAATCAAAGACTTCCTGATTATAGAGTTATAGGGGACCAATAACAGAAAAAAAAAGTGTTTGACACTGAATGATATATTTAAATATTTTAGGATTTAAGAATAGAACAGAAATATTTCATTCATTTAAAAAGTGTACTGGGAATTAAATCCCATATGCGTGCAAATATGTTGATTATGATTATGCACAGGTTGCTTTTATCTTCATTATTTTAAAGAGAGTAGATATTTTTAATGCAGTACACTGGCATGGAACCTCAAATATACAGAGCAAAGTTTTTGTTTGGTGATTTGTCTTCTTCAATAGTAAAACCCCATCAGTCTAGGACATCATTGGCCCACATTTTGTTGGGCAGTGTTATAAAACCGGCAAAATATTGAGAAGTTTGGCACTCACTTGTAATTCATCTTTATGCTATGGTTAATTTCAGTCTAATTTCGAAAATCATTATGATTAATGATTTCAAACTGGAGTGGCCATTTCATTTTCTGTTGGTTTTATAACTCCACTAGGCCAAGACAATAGCAGTTATCTGTGTTCTAGAAATCCTGCTATTAGATGCGCAGTGGCTGCTCATACTTACAAATGACTACCATTGTCTTAGCTCCTCACGTTGCAAAACCAGCATGGAAGAGATGTTTTGTGACACTTTAAACATTACAACTAGTCCACAACGTAATCTTGCCCATCAACTTATCTGTTTTTCACCGAAGAACCATTTGGATTGTGTTCAAGGGTGAATACTTCTCTTCAACTTTAAAACCTTTTTTGTCTATCTTATTCTCTATTACAGATAAGAACTGCTTGGGACTGTGTGTAGACAACATGCAATGCAATCAAGACCTTTCCCCTCTGGAGATTGTGGAGATGTGCTTCACAGTGTTCTGCTTCCTCAAAGACTCAAGCGACAAGTCTCACGTTTTACTTGATGATTTCAGAACGTGTCAGGGATACATGTTCCTCACAGACTTTGTGCTCAGGTGAGTTCACACGTGTTGCAATGTTGTATTCACATTAAAAGTCTGATGTATATTCCAGTGACAAGTCTCATGTTTTAGTTTCTGAACGTGTCAGTTATACTTATTCCTCAGGTGAGTTCACACATGTTGCATTGTTATGTTCACATTGAAAAACTTAAATCTTGTTTACACATGATGTGGTAAGCCAAAGCAGTAAACCGCTGTGGCAAAGTTAAATTAAATAGAATTCAAACAATTAATGGCGCAAGGAGTGTGATAAAGAACGTGCTTTTAACAAATGCTGTTTGGCGGACTCACTCATATGTTTGTTTTATGGTAAAGAAGGTAAACGGCATTGTTGTTAACGTTCTGGCTATTGAATTCTCTTATTCCCATAGGCTTTATACATGGACCTCCTGGTTCCAGTAGGCAATGACTTAATATTGTTTAAGGCAGATTTATGGATTGTGTGTGAATGAAGCCTAAGAACACATGATGTCAAGGTGTAACCTTTCATCTGTGCCCCATTTCACAAAAATTGCCATCAATGACAAACGACAGTTTATGTTATAAGCTACTGACATCCTTGCTTCTGATTGGCTATCAGCAGATTTGTCACTGATTTTTTTGTCATGTGTCGTTGAAAATAGGCTTTGTGAAACACCCCCTGTTCTTTTTCCATCGTAGACTTGAGGCGATGTCAACTGAGGAGTCTCTGCACTCCTTGAGGAACCTTGTCCTGCTCATCTCATCATTGACATCCTGTGGGTTCCAGGAGCTGAGACCAAGCTCCATCGTCTATGATGCACCATTCCAGCAACCCGGCTTCAGCTTGCCTCAACCTACTGGCAAAGGTAAGAACATTAACTTACGCTGTTTGAAAATTGATTTGTTGGTTTGTTGAATAATTGATTGATTGAATGATTGATTACTTGATTCGCATAGTCTGATTCCCAAAGAAGCAAGTTGATGCTGTTAGATACAAGTAAGCAACCAGTAACCTGGGGACTCAATTTCTATCTGGGCCTCGTTGCATAAAACTTACCATTGTTTGTAACTTTGCCATCAATAACAACTACCATGGTAACAGGGCTCAACAGCCAATGAAAATATAAACATTGATGGCAAAGTTACCATTAATGGTAAGTTTTGTGCAACAGGGCCCAGAAGGACTTTGTATTTTAAGGTTAATGTCTTTAATTTCAAACCAAGGGCATTCCATTTATAGAGAGTACAGACCACATTTATATATTTTTTTTCTCATCAGGGATGAACATTGTTTGGTACATAAAGTGAATTAGATGATGCTGTGATGGGTAAACTTGTAGCAATAAGCAAGAGTAACCAAAGATAGTAGGTTATGTGTAACATTCGAAGACGTATGTGAACTGGTCTATTGTCTTATGATATATGAGTAGATGATAATAAGTTGAAGATAATAAATTATGCATACACAGTCAGCAACACTTCACCTTTGGCTCATGAAATTTTGATCTTTGCAAAATGAAATGAATTATAGATGGCTTTCATGGACATGAAACAGAGTTTTGACACTAACCGTTCTTTAATTGATTGTATACATGTAGTTCTGTATTGGATAATCTTGTTGTTGTGATGTGCTTTGGGTTTGCAAGTGTGGTATTTTACTTTAGTAGTGAATAAGACATAGATGAGGAGAGGAGTAGTCTAGCTATCATTTAATATTCATGCAGATATGTCTATTTCCTCATGATTTTATGCTTAAGTTTTGGTTTCACATCTTGTATTAAAAGAAGTTATGTTCAGTCATATTTTCGCCCCATTATAGCATTTAAGCGTTTGATAAATTCAAAGAATTATGCTTTTCTTTTAGCAGTACATTGAAATCTCAATTTAAAGACAGTGCAAGGGAAACAAGAACAGTGTTTAAAAAAAAAATATGTTTAGTAGGTCTTTATGTACAGATTACTCTTGTACAAGTTTCAGTGAGGAACATTGTTAATTCAATTCAGTTCAATTCAATTTTATTCATTCAAATTATATAAATGGAAATGTCACCTTTTTTTTATATAAGCAATGAAAATACCTTTTACTGCATGTGAAAACCAAAAACAGTAATGAATGGAATACAATCAGTGATAAATAAACATAGATTTTGACATGGATATAGACATTAAAGTAAAATTATACATGGAATGAACACTAAGAAAGAGTAAACAGAGATATATAGAGTGATAGAGGAAGAAGGATAGTAGATCAAGGTGGGGAGAGAAGGGAATGAGTCAGAAGAAGGGGGAGAGAAAGAGAAAGAGAGCTGATGCAAAGATGAGAAATGAATAGTGTTTTTTTGGGGTGACAGGTGGTCTTTTTACAGAGGTGACTGCTATTAAAAGGAGGCTTTACTGTAGTAATACACACAACATGAATGCAAATAATGGTTTCTTTTGTGTCCTATTCTTATCAGGTAACAGTGTGAGAAATCTCCAAGCCTTTCAAGTCTTGCAGACTGTGTTCCTCAAGGTAGGTAACATGAGATGAACTGTGTCCTTGATGGTACATTAGTGCCTGCCTGTCATGATAACTTGATAAATTCCACCTGCACATCTCACTCGCACATCTTTGATAACAGTCTCCATTATGAATGGATGTAATGTTCTCTTGGAATTTTGGTAATATGATAATTTAAAGGTGAAATGGTTTTGCGTAGGCTTGCATGGCGAGCTAGATGAATAAGGAAAACTTAAAAGGGTACACCATGTGTTTAATCCTTGAAAGAATGGGGTATTCTTTCTTGGAGAGAAAGGTGTTAGAGATGTTTTAGATTCTGATCTGATGTGAATGTTTCATTTCGGTGTAACTCTGATTGTAAGTCATTGAAATATAAAATGTTGGCAAAATATCTCCATTTATGATCATATCTTCTTAGCGTAAAACAGTTTTCATGTTCAGTGTATCTCTGCATTGCTTTTTTTAAAGATGCATTTATTTGCTTGCCATGAAGGCAAAATGCTAATTAGTACTGCATTTTAGTATTTTACAGAGAAATACATGCTGCAGGAATGTACTGATTTCCATTTAGTAGAATATTCAATTATCATCATCTCCGTCATTATCATTGTCATTATTAATATCTTTATCATTTTATATGATGAATCATATTGCAATATCTAGATGTCTTAAGATCAGCCTGGAATTGTTTTTTCATTATCGTTATTATATTATTATCATCATCTTTGTCATAATCAGTATTTATTGTTATCATTGCACAGGCAACCACAGAATCATTATGTCGCATCGTTCTGGACGTCTTGACCTCGGTCTACAACTCGGACGTGGCTAACTACTTCATCCTGGAGCCTCAGAACACCCTGTCACAATTCATTGACCGGTTGACCACTAAGACACCGATGATTCAGACCAAGATCTTAGACCTGGTGGAGTTTGTCGTCTTTAATCTCAACTTTGTCCCGTACAAGGAGCTCATCAGTATCAGCTTACTTATCAAGGCTGGCAGGTAAGATTAGAGTGATCAATATCTTGATCAATAAATCATTGATTGCTTGATTGATTGATTGATTGATTGATTGATTGATTGATTGGAGTTTGTCGTCTTTATTCTCAACTTTGTCCCATACAAGGAGCTCATCAGTATCAGCTTACTTATCAAGGCTGGCAGGTAAGATTAGAGTGATCAATATCTTGATCAATAAATCCAATGCAATCCAGGAATTAATCCAAGAATCTAGTTGCCTAATCAAAGGCGTTGATGAGACTACTACCAAAAATGTCTGTTCATGATTCTAACTGGGAAAGACAAAAAAAGCAGTGACTAATTGTAAGCAATATGAAATAGTTATGTCTTTTAGTTGAGTTCTGAAAGTGGATAACTGGTGACAAGAGCAAATTAGTGATTGATAGATTGAGTGGTTGAGTGAGTGAGTGGGTGTGTGAGTGGTTGAGTGGGCAAGTGATTGAAGGAGTGAGGGAGGGAGGGAGGGAGGGAGTGAGGGAGTGATCGATTGATTGATTGATTGATTGATTGATTGATTGATTGATTGATTGACTGATTCATTCATTTATCTATTCTTTCATTCATTCAATCAATTGATTGCATAATTGAGTAATTGATGATAATCGTTCGCTTGATTGTTTGCTTTTAGCTAATTGAATGAATGATTAATCAGGTGATTGTATGCTTGTCTGATTCATTTATGAATGAAACTATTTCATGGAAAATATGGAATGGAAATGACGTTCATGAAGTAAGGGTTCAAAAGAGAAGAAAAGTTGATATAAGTTGGCATAGGAGAATACATGAATAGAAATAGAAACAAATTCTACTTTAGTGCGATATGAACATGTTTCATGAACCCTGGTCAGTCATTGTAAACACCTGCAATACTTAGAGATGTACAGTTCACAACAAAATGTAAATTTGATATTTTTTGTGTTCTTCATAACTCAAGAATGAAAGTTTGACTAGTTGAATTAAGGCCTTTGTTGATTTTTTTTAGATGTAAGCTTTGATATGTAACATTATCAAGGAACATACATTTATACATTGTTTTTTTCCTTTACATAAGGAATATCTAAACTTTGTAAAAGTATGAACAATTTAGTTTTTAACTCTATATCAACCATTCAACTCCTTTATCTCCCAGCTCTGTAGAATGCTGCATCAAGTCTGTCATCAGTCTGCTCAGGCTGGTCCGCCACAGTGCAATCTACAAAGATGTCTTCCGAGAGGTGGGGTTACTAGAGGTCATGGTCACATGTCTGCATCGCTATGCAACCCTCCTCAAAGACAACCAATCAGAGAGCCACCACGGTTACACCTACAGTGAGTCAAAAGATTTTGTTGAAATATGATTGCAAGTTTATCTGTTTGGAGCCAGAAGGGACGTTGTGTATACAACATTTGAAGTAATGCCCTTCTTGCTCTCTGCAAATGATTTATAACCAATACATTAGCAGTGTGGTTGTTAACCTTTTTGGACCCACAAACTGCTCTAATCATTAGGTGTTTACACCTTCTTAGTTTCAAAGCTTCTACAAGACATAGTTGTTGCATAGAAATCTGTGTCAAATGCCTATCTTATTGTATATGGATGAATACAATTTATTTGAAAGTGAATTTAAATTGAATTGTCAGTGATTTGAAATTGAATTGAATTGAATTGAATTCGGGATTGAATTGAAATTGAATCGAAAGTGATTTGAATTGAATTGAATTGAATTGAATTAAATTGAAATTGAAATGGAGATGAATCAAAATGAATCGGGATTGAATTGAATTGAATTCAATTCAATTGAAATTATATTGTGATTGAAATTAAATTGAATTGAATCTCAGTGTATTTCCTAATGCATTCATCTTGTTTCTCCTGTAAAGGTCCTAAAGCTGAAGTCCACATTCCAGAAGATCAACAGAATCTAGCCTTCCTTGTGATGGAGGCGTTCACACTTCTACTACATGATAACAATGCCAATGCAAGTAAGTTATCATCTGATGGGGGTGTTCACATGTTGTGTTCAGTTTTTCTTTCATTTAATTCAACTTTCTACAATTTTTCTATTGTTGCAATGTTTATATGAATTTTGATTTGATTTGATTTGATTTATTTATTTCTGTTTGATTTTCTTTTTCTTTGTATTTTTACAAATATATAACAAACAAACATTGCACATTTACACATGAGAAAAGAATATATATAGAATAAAGTAAGGCTGGCTGTAACTCATCGACAACTTCAAACAGGATGTGTTCATGTTTTAAAATCGTCCAATGTGTCGTCAGAAAGTATTAATTAATTTTAGAGCGTACATGCACACTTTTAAAGACAGACAAATTATATTGTGAGTAAATCTCTGATAAAAGAAAAAATTGTCTTCTGTTTTGTCTGAGCATTGTCTGAGTTTTGGTTTCATATCAAATTCTTGTAAAGTCATGACTAAGAGCTAAAACGAGCCATTTTACCAATACAAGCCTTCATGAGGAAATTACATTGATGATAAATTATGAGGATTGCTTCTTGTAAAGCACTGGTATCTGCCTTTAATGGGCACTTATGATGTTTCCCATAAAAAAAATATACAATCTCATGTAACTTCACTTCAAATCACCATTTATTATTTCTTTACTTTCTAACTGCCATCCATCTTGCCTTTGCTGGGCGCTCATGATAGATGCCACGAAAATATCATAAAATTTCATTTGTAGGTAAAGACCAGTTTTGGAAACGCCCCCCCCCCCCCTCTCAAAAAATGAAATGGACGCTCTTATTACCAACCATGTGAAAGAATATGTTTTGACTAATACGTGATCATACAAATTTTGCCGAGAAACCGCCTACTAGACTAGATAATTGATATATTTGGTACATTTTATATCTATTTGGACCTGATAGATATAACGCACGTGTAACGCACGTGTGGGGGTAGTCCCATATACATCTTGCTGTGTACAGTGCTTGTAGCCTTATCAAGACTGGGCCAAATTTCTTATAATTTTGATGATTCCAGAACCTTGCAGTACACACCAATACTTACATGCTACATGATCAACCTTTTCTGATCGATTCCACAACGTTTCTTTCAAATGCAATCGCATGACCATAACTGGTCTTTATCTTTAACTTCACACTTCAAATCACCATTCATTATCTCTTTACTTTCCAACTGCCTTCCATTCTTCCATCCTGCCTTTGCTGGGCACTCATGATAATTCCCATAAAATATCACAAATTTCATGTAACTGCACTTCAAATCACCATTCATTATCTCTTTTCCTTCCAGCAGTATTCTGTGAGAGCCATATTTGCCATCAAAATATCACAAATTCCATGTAACTTCACTTCAAATCACCATTTATTATTTCTTTACTTCCCAGCTGTATTCCGAGAGAGCGGAGGAGCACGCTGTGCCCACAACCTAGTGCCATACATCCAATGCAGACAGCAATCATTAGCCATCGTCCAGCAGCTTGTGCTCTCCAAGGAAGGCGATGATGACATGGGCACGTTGCTAGGGGTGATGCAATCTTCAGATATCAGGGCCATTACACTCAAGATTGACATATTACAGGTAACTGCAGACAACTTATGATACCGGTAAAAGCATGAACCTTTCACTTTAACAAATTGTGTTTATATGATTGATTATGATAATGAAGATGATACTTCAATTCAATTCAGTTCAGTTCAGTTCATTTCATTTCAATTCAATTTAATTCTATTAAATTAAATTAAATTAAATTCAAATTTATTTCCACTCAAAAAGTAAAACATAACATATAACATAGGTAAATATATAGATCAATTTTTAATGTTGGCATGTTTTCCCTGGCACATTTTAAAATAATAACTTTGTTTTCATCAAAGGTATTCCCCTGACTTTAGCTAGGCAGCCGTGCACATAATGCTCAAATTTTTCAAGGAACTTTGTCTCTCAAAGTACTGATGATATACACTGGGATAAAGAGAGAGGATTGATAAAGTGCCTTGTTTTAGGACATAATAACCACAGAGCTGAGATTTGAAGTTACAATGACATATTTCACATTAATGATGTTTATAACTGTTATATCTATGTACACACACACTGGTACATTTCAGTTAGCACTAAAACTGATACGGAGATGTGAGTTGGTATAGCAGTAATGTCTCTCAGCTCTCCGTCTTCGCCTACAAACTGACACAGTAGGCCCCGGTTCGAGTCGTGTCTTTTGGATGGTGATGTGAAGGTCAGTCCCCAGATGTAAATAATCATATCTGATTGATGTCTGTAAAAACCTAAATTACACACACACACATGCATTATGCATGTACCCAATGTGAAAGAACCCATGTCATATGCATTTCATGCTATTAACCTTTCTTCCAGTCCCTTGTGTATGTGCTGCGGGAGAGCAGTCGATCAAGGACGATGTTCCGTAAGGTGGGTGGGTTCCTGAACCTGATCTCAGTACTAGTATCTGTGGAGGAATGCTTACAGGATCCTATCAAAGAACCTTGGAATGCAGGTGAGATTAGAATGGTAATAGTGGTGAAATGGTGGTCCAGTGGTGGTAGTAGCGGTGGAGTTGATGTGATGATGGTTTTAGTGGTGATGGTGGTTCAGTGGTGTGATGGTGGTTTTGGTGGTGGTGATGATGAGACAATGACTTTGAGCGATGATGATGATGATGATTATTGTGATGGAGATTATTTGTTAGAAATTTACTACTTGTGGTTTTGATTCAAATGAAAAAAAGACATTGATAATTTTATGAATTTTGATGAAATTCTAGAATAAAGAAGACATTATGGTTCCTACAATCAAAGCATAGGCGATACCATACAAAGCAGTGTATTACATAAATGTTAGATGACAATAAGAATTTGAAATCAACATGGTTTATCTGGAGTCCCTAACCCATTTCAAGGAGACAGTACTAATCAGTTATTTGTTATCATGTTCATTTCACATGCAGTTCCCACGGACCAAATATTTGGGCTCATTCATGTAGTGTTTCAGGCACTGACAGCAGCAATGAGACAAGAACCAGCTAATGCCAAATTCTTTGCCACAGAGGTAAGTCATCATCAGATCTAATCCTATGTGAACACTATGGAAAGGCCTGTGATTGTACATGCCACTTGGTAAAATATGGCCCATAAAGGTTTGTTCAGATATGATGAGGTAAACCACCATCTTTTCTTTTTACATGTTAATGAATGGCAACTGCTACAGTGTCGCCAAGCCATATCTGAACAAGGCTCTAGAGAGTTGTTGGAAACTTCATATGATGCAGGCACAAATCTGGCCTCATTAGATGGTGTATTGTACATGTATATTTTTCTTGCCTCAGGTAAAAAAAGGCAGGGGAACAAAATTAGTATGTCCCTCAAATTCAAATTATTCAAGCTATTGCTTAGCAATCACATGATTGGTAGGAAAGACTTTCCAAACCACATAGAGAAGTACTTTTTATAATGTTCATTTATACTGTTTTTTTTACAGTTGAACACATATCATTACCCCCCCCCCCCCCCCTTCCCTTCTAAACATCACTTTGTTTGGCCTCCGCCCACCAAAGATGGTGCCAGAGGCATTACATTTTGGATTGTTTTAACATTAACAATTTAAAAGCTTCCTTTCAATTAAGATAACACTGTTTGTATTAAAAAAAAAAAATGTCTTCAAGTGCCCTGTAGCTCTCAAATGGACATTTTTTCTTGATGCATTATCAAACAGATCCAATACGAGAGATTGACCAATGCAGTACGATCATTAGGCTGTTTCTCCAAAGTGACCGAATTGACCGCCTATCCTGAAAATGGACGTTCTTCTTCAGTTTCATCCGAATCCTACTTCTGTGACCTTTTCAACATAAAAGGGTAAGAACCCAAATTTGTGCAGTATTTGGTGAAGGATAAGCATGTTTGTAGCATGTTTCCGTACTACTTGTATTTGAGTGAAATACTTTATTTGCCTTCAATTTCCTCAGTTGATGTAGCAAGTATTCACTTGGGTTCATACGTGTATAAGGTAATGTGCATACCAGATGTGGTGTTTGATTTGGTTTACTACATATGATGATTCAGCAGTGGTAATCATATTTTGAATTGTATGGTCATGCTTGATGTCCTTTTTACAATTGAATGAATTTTGATGAGTTTCGATTACTGTTGATCAGATTTTGATATGTCATAATGCCAAAACTCCTTTTTCCCCTCAAAACTTACTTTTTCCCCAGTGATCTATGTGATATACTTCCTGTACTGTACATTTTTGTCCTCTTTTCATATATTTGTATTTGTAAGCGCTATGATACTTATTGTTTTTAGCGCTCCTTAATATTCTATATTATTATTATTAATATCTCACCGCTCTCTATGTATTCTGTTTTCCAGAGACCTAAGTGCAATACCTGTATCCCTCCATTCAGCGTGCAAACTTCTGCGATGTATCTATGATGTAGCCATAGATGCGTATGGGAGGTAAGTCACATAAAGGCTCATTCAGGGTGGCTGGAGTTAAACATTTGGGGGCACAGGTGCCCTTGTACACCTGTTACTGTGCCCTGTGTTGATATTGTTTCTTTTTATAGTTGGGATTTGGTTTGGCAGAGGCTGAAATGAAATTTGTTTTCATTTCATTGCATCCGTATGATATATATAATAAAATATAAATATTATATATAATTGTATTGTATTGTATTATTTATTCGGCACTTTCAAGAAATATAACAATATAAACATGGTAAATACAAAATTGGAATGACAAAAACTGTACAAATACTAATTTTTGTAGCAATATTCTGAGCGCAAAAGATGGCGGCCAGGGAAGAAGAGAGCAAACTTAATTACTGTAACCGTATAGGTTCCTCCGCCCAACCAACTGATGCACTCAGAAGACTGGTAAAAATATAGCATAAGGACAAATAAGAGAGTAACAAATCAAGGATAAACAATAAGAATATAAAGAAAGGAGAGGTTTGATATGGATTAGGCATGAGAATTAGGAGGTAAGTAAAGGACAGGGTATCAAATCAAGTAATAATAATAATAATAATAGGCATTTATATTGCACCGTCTATCTAGAAATTCTATTCAGAGGCGCACAAATTAATTATTACCCCGGCTTTAGGAAACTACCATACAGTAAATACAGATTCATGTTTAAAACAAAATTTGCAAATGGTATCCTAATCGTAAAAATATTTATTTATCTGTCTTGCAGTAAATCAGCAGAGATGCCGATTCACTCTCCTGCCATCTGCCGTCACGTTCATGACGCGATCACCCCTCTTCCTACCTCTCCTCCGTCCCCCCGGCATCCCTTCTCCGCCCCCACCACGCCCTGCTCGGCAGTGTCACCGGTCCCAGGTCGCACCCCTAGGGGCTCGGTGGGAAGGCTGTCTGGTGTAGGATGGGGTCAGGGTGCGCCCATGCCGACACACCCTACCATCGTTCATCCTGGTGCTGTACTATCACTCATGGATCTGCTGCCCTCTATCAACTCTGATTGCATAGAGAAGGTTAGTCCTCAGTCATAATGCTTAAGCCTACGGTCACATTGAATAATGACAAAAGGGATATATAGATTAGTTCTAAAAGACAAAAATGGTCAAAGTTGTAATTATTCATTCATCTTTTTGAATGTTTTTAAAAGAGAAGAGAATAGTGCACTGTCACCTCAAAATCTGGGTAATGTCATTCCAGTTGAGTGTCCTCACTCTAGAACTGATAATATGATTACCATAAAATTGTTGTCTTGTATAGTGTTCATGTACTCCATGCCACGTCACTGCTGGTTATTGCTCATCAGCTAAATATATAGCGTTCAAGCTTTTTTCTGCTAATATGAGATATTGCAGTGCCCAAGCTATTAAGGCAGCGATAGCATGAAAGTGTCTTCAATCCTGACCCATTTTATTGTAGAAAGTTCCTTGCTGAAAGATATTCTTAATGTAATTACATTTTTGTTTTTAGATCATCCTGTCCCTTCAAACCCACCTGGGCGACGTGATCCAGGACCTGGTGAAGAGCGAACGTAACCAACAGATCATGTGTGAAGCAGGACTTCCTCAAAGACTGCTTCAGATTGGCTCTGTGGCATTGTCCAATGAAGGACATCCCCTTCACATGCCCTTGCAACACATGCTGGAGAGATTGGCATCACAGGCTCTGGAACCAAAGGACTTGAGGTGAGCAGGGACCTGTTTCACAAAACTTGTCATCAGTGACAAATGACAGTTTTTGTTATAAGCTACTGAAATCCTTGCTTCTGATTGGTTATCAGCAGAGTTGTCATTGGTTATTGTCATTTGTCATTGAAAAAAGGCTTTGTGAAACGGTCCCCGGGACTGTCTTGTCTGTCAACAACTTGATTAAAAGGATTTAAAGCCAAATAAATCTCTTGTTAAAGGGTTGAAGTAAAATATACAGTTTGTGTGATAAGATATTAAAGATCCCCACAGATTTTGTTCTGATGAAAAGACGAATATAAGTTTATATTAAAGCTGACTGCCATAGAAACAAATGTGGCTTTTCATAGTAATGTTGATAAATGTAATAAAATAACTGTACTGGAAAAAATATGCATTCGTATTCTCTAAAACATCTGTCCTGTGCTGTACAGAGTTGTCCATGTATGTGGAAGGTAGAAATTAAAAGCTTACACTAGGTGCTGATGTGTCTATGAGCTTGTGAGTTCTTTATGAGTTACGTTTGATCTTGTCTTTTTTAGGGATTTCATTCGTTTGGGGAACCCCCTAAACTGCAACCCTCTAAAGGGGAATGAAGACCATGACTCCTACTACGAGACCAGCCCCACCAAGTCCTTTGACTCTCAGATGTCCACCACCTCCATCAGTCCTCAGACACCAAGCACAGGCATTGCCACCAATAGCAACAACCACCATCAAGCGGGTGCTGCGGGATCGGGCGCAACGGCCCAAGGACAAGAAGTGCCACTGACCAGGGTCAAGTGCCTGGTGTCTATGACCACCCCTAGGGATGTGAGGCTGGCGACGAGTTCCCTGACGCCTGCGTTTGTGGAGTTTGACATGAGTGCTGAAGGGTTTGGGTGCCTGTACCTACCTAGTATGGCACCCCAGGTGTCACCGGCGCAGAGTGTGGTGTCGGTTGGAATGGCAGGTGGAGGCGATGGAACCATCTCAAGTGGAATAGGATCAGGTAGGTTAGAGTTTTACATTAAGTCTTGAAAACTGATCAAACCTTTCATTTCATCAACAGTTTGGGATTGAATTACATTGCAGTCATTGCCATTTCTGCCACAGCTAATAGCTTCAGTAATCTGTTTCCTAGTGTACTCTTGAAGTGTTTAAAGAGGAAAACGTTTTGAAGAATTGACCAAGTCTTTGTGGTTTACCTCAGAAAATGCTGTCGTAAATGAGTTTAGAACTTGGAAATGAATACATTTTTGTTGAAAACGAAAAGACAGATTTGGAAACATTTGGTAAATTTCCCCGTGAGTTTTTCATCTTTTATCTCAGAATATGCTGCAGTAAATGGTTTGTAAGTCATAAAATGTCTGTTTTATGGATATTTTACTATTGTTCATCTGTACTTTCAGGAGAGCGGTTATTTCCACCCCAGTCTGGGCTATCATTCTGTGTGTGGTTCTGCGTGGATCGCTATGGCACCTCAGAGACAGACATGCATCCCATCCGACTCATAACCATTGTACGGAGTGTAGGGAGTGGTGATAACCATCTAGCGTGCTTCAGTATCGGCATCACGGCTCATGATAGGAACCTTGTTATCAGTACAGCTGAGGAACCCTTCCCAAAACCAGGTAAGATCTGTCTTGATGTCATAATATTCTTTTTTTAGCAGTGTCACATATCAAATACACTAATCAAAGAAAAAGCAACAAATATGTAAATTCATAGGTGGTGATAACAATATTCTTAGTGCAACATTTGGCTGCCCAGAAAAGAAGAGAGCAATAGATATAGCCCGTATTCTCTATGATATATATGAGATATAGGGGAGGTGTTGTAGTGAAGGGTCAACATTTGTCTTTGAGCCTAGAAGGCCAAAGGTTCAAGCCTTGGATGGTCTCTTGTTTCCCTGTGAAAGGCATTTTATTGTCACTACTTCTCTCTACCCAAGTGTGTGGACGGCTACGTGGTATTGTGATTTGATCTATGCATTTTCGTGCCTGTGCAATGGCTGAAATGCCCCACAAGGGATCAGAGAGTAGGAACTCTGACTGAGGAATTCTACTTTCAAACAATGAAGGGGCTCAAAGCCGCTTTGTAAATGGCAGTTGTTATTTTAACAGGAGTATAAGATAAACTGAGAGAGGAAGAAAACATGTATTTCTATCCTCTTGTATTTGTGCATAACTGATCACCATGCTAGAAACTAACAGGGAACCATTGTCATTTCATTCCATGTATTTATTTTGTTGTTCAGGGTCAGTGGATGCATCAGACATCACAACCAACCATGCATCAGTCGGTATCAAGCTGTGGATTCCAGAGCTTGCCCAGGAAGGTCTGTGGCATCACCTAGCAGTGACGTTCAACAAGGCCGTCATGAGGCACTGTTCAGCGACTGTCTATGTGGATGGTGCTCAGCTACCTATCAAAAAGGTATGGTGAATCTGTTCTAGTCCCAGACCTGAACAAATAAAATTGATTTTGAATTCATCGTTGTAAGTTTTTTTCACCGTTCTAAAATTGGGTAACATGATAATTATGTACTCTTATTAGCTCAAGGGATAATTAGTATAAGTATAATTAGTTTCAAGTATTGTCCAGTAGGTGTAATGATAAGGACAAGGTGCTCAATTAATTAATAAGTATTATGTAGTGATGGTATAGTTTAGTATGTATTGCCAACATTAGAGATTCCTCTTCCAGTGGTTCATACAATACTTTCACAAGAGTGATCACATTCAGTATAACAGGATTAAAAGAATGTGCTTTTAGTTACAGATTATCAACTGCAATGTCCTGGAAATCACTGTACAAGAGACGATTAACTTCATTTGTTATAAACACATTAGTATGTTGAGGACATTACAATTCCCACAGTTGCTAGTCAAAAATCAGTTCTAACTGATTTAAGCATCATCTGGAAGTAAAAGGTATATATGTGTCATTTCAACATTAGCATATCTCTTTCATAACTTTCTCCTTTATCCTCTCATACCAGATGCCATACATCCAGGTCAATCCCGGTGGCTCCACACCCAACCCGGCCGGCCTGACCTCCGTCTACGCCTACGTGGGTACTCCGCCCTCTCTCAAGGCACCGTCTAGGTTGCTATGGAGATTAGGCCCCACCCACCTGTTTGAGGAGACCCTTCCACCTGTCACGGTGATGGCTCTCTGTCAGCTGGGACCAACCTTTGTGGGGAGCTTCCAAGCACCAAGACAAGAAGGTGAAAACATCTTTTTTGTTTTGTCAATCATCTCTGAATAGCTTGAAAATAGAAGAGTAATGAGTTTACACAAGTCATACTGAAAGGATAAATATATTTCTTTTCATCATGGAATAAATTTTCTGCAGTTTTTCCTTGATGGTCCGTTATAGGTATACTCTGTAGTCTGTTAACAGACTTATCAACATTTCTTTCTTGACTTGCATTAAATATGTCACCTGAACACAACCTTTATATAAGGATTATGTTTCCTTTCAGGTTGCAACCTATTCAGTTTATTTTATGCCCTTGTCCAATATGTTCTTAATGTTTATTTCATGTTATATATCTGACTGTTATATGTAATGTAAGTTGTCTTTTTAACTCAAAGGAATAAAATTGAATGGAATTTAATTGAATCTATCAACTGAGGCAAACAGGAGCAAGGTTTTTGTTTGTAACTGATAAGAAATTCATTTTTATTGGTCAAACATTCCTATACAGGTGTTGTTTCTTTTGATGGAATTACAGTGATATATATTACCTTGCTTGCATTTTCAAGATCAAAACAACACAGCCACGCTGTCTATTTATATATTGTCACTGATAATGTTTGTGGCCTTCTAATTTATACACCTATCCTGTCCTATCAATTCTAACTAATCATTGTGGCTTGAATTCAAATATCCTCAGAGTTAAGCCAAGCCAAAGTGGACCTGAATGCTATCGTTATCCCAGAAGAGAAGATCGTCTTTGGTCTCCATGCCCATGCTCTCTCTGTGCTCACCGTCTCAAAAATAAGGAAGGCATTCAACAAAGTGGACAGCAAAGCAGTTGCCAAACAGGTGTTTATCCTTGAATTTTGTTACTTTCTTTACTTGTGTGCAAAGGAAGCAAGCATAAAGGTTTTCAAAAACACTAGTTTTAAGTCCTAATTGAAAGGAATTTAGAGGATTAATGGATTCAGCATCCCTTTGTTATAAAGAAATATATATATGTAGTAAAAAAAAAAAAATATATATTGAATAATAGGCAAGACATGGTACAACGTTTGACTATGATAACAGAATACCAGTTCCAGAGCACGGTATAAAGCACCTAGTACATGATTAAATTGTCGATGAGTCTTTTGTTTTCATTTTGTACTTCTAATGTACTTGGCTGTGCATCAGGGCTATGCATTATCACACATATCACAGTTTGACAGGAATCTGATGACTTTTTGTTGCTTCATAGACACATCCTTACTTTAATAGAGCTTTGTTTTTCAATTAAACCCAAAGGTCCGAATTCATAAAGGAGGTTTAACTTGACCCATGGTTTTAACCCTCTTTTACATAACCCACGGTTTAAAAATCAGTGCAAAATAAGCGTAGCTTGCCTTGCGCGCGTCTAATACTGGACCTCTGACTGTTTCACGCTTTTTTGGAGCTAATTTTAGAACGTGGGTAATGTAAATGAAGATTTAAACCATTGGTTAAATTTAAAACTCTTTTTTTAATTCGGCCAACTAGTTCACATGTATACTCTATTGTAAAAAAAAAATTGCCTTTTTGATAGTGATGCAGGGGGGTTAAAGATTTAACTTGTTGTGTACTTATGATCCTTTCCAGCTGACCTTGTCTGGTCACGACAACGCCACGCCCATCAGGATATTACATAACTCAGCAGGTCACCTGACAGGACCAGGGAGATCCTTTGGTGCAGTACTCATGGGGGAAATAGGTAAGAAGACTCAACATAAAGTTCAGTGGTGGTTATTTTACCTGCCTGCTAAGAAAGCATAAATGCTTGTTAGTAAGCAGCCACAGGACCGACAGCTTAAGGTCCTCTCCGAGGGACCGAAGTTTGTCATTGAATCGTAGGAAATGTCTAGCGGAAATGATCCATTAAACATTTGGATCTTAATTTGTTGTTTAAATTTTGCTTTCTTAAAGGTAAAGACCAGTAATGGTCATGCGATTGCATTGTGAAAGAAACGTTGTGGAATCGATCAGAAAAGGTTGATCATCTAGCATCTAGCATCTGCAAGGTTCTGGAATCATCAAAATGATAAAAAATTTGGCCCATTCTTCGTAAAGTTACAAGCACTATACACAGAAAGATGTATATGGGACTACCCTATCTCTCTCACACGACCATGAGAGAAATAAATTTACCAAATATATGAATTAGTAGGCGGTTTCCCGGCAAATTTTTTATCATCATGTATTAGTCAAAAAATATTCTTTCACATGATTGGTAATGAGAGCTTCCATTTCATTTTTTGAAATTGGGGCGTTACCAATACTGGTCTTTACCTTTAAACATTTTAATGTTCAGTGTATTTAAGTATACAGTTGATCTTTTGCAGCTTTATGAAAGGAATACAATTTTTTTTAAAAGAGTGTGTGTAGTAGTGACATGTTAATCTATTTAATACATGTAGTTTATCCTTTCAGTTTTCTTGTCTTAGAGTCATTTTAATTTCCGCTGTTGCATTTTAATTGATGTTGATGTTTTCTTAAAATGTGAGTATTTTCTCTAGGAGTTTTGCATTGAAGTAGAAAACATATAGGTATAGAACTTAACCATACTCCAATTTCATCTCTACAGGTGTGAGAACATTCTGTCCCAAGCCTGTTGCCAGAACTCTTGCCAACATTGGAGGCTCCGCCCCTCTCCTTGGTCTGATCGCCATGGCAACGGATGTTGAGGGTCTGTATGCTGCCGTCAAGGCTCTCGTCTGTGTGGTCAAGAACAACAGTCCAGCGATAGAGGAGATGCAGAGAACACATGGATACCAGGTACAAGAGAAGATTTAGTCATCAGTAAATTGATTCCAAGTCTCTGTCTGATTAGATAGATTCTGACCCGAAAGGTTGTGGCCTTGTTTTGGGATACCAGGGGTTGTATAAAGCACCACTGTACTACTTGTAGCTACTTGCTCCCTCTATATAGAAAACAATGCCTAAGCGGTGCCCGTTGGTCCCCCATGATCCTCTTTTTCTTATGTTAGTTGAGAGCTGAGTTGATGAAGTAACCACCTGTCCAGTGACCTTGCTGGGTAGTCTAATCTCTCCTGGCCAAACTAGTGCAGCTAGGCTTTCAGGAGTTTAGGTAGGGGAGAGTTAAATATTCAGTCACATAAAATATATTGTGTAGTCTATTATCATAAAGTCACATCATTACGTAGAGGGGATAGTGGATGGTGAAAGCTAGATTGAGCAGCAAATGTGCATCTAGCCAAGGATCAGGTTTGGTATGGTATGATATAAAAAAAAAGTATGAAAGGCTGAAAACAGTGTCGGTTGGTATTGATACCTATTTTGCATCAACATGCTTGTCTTTGTCTACTTTTTATCCAAAGATCTTAGCATACCTGCTTAAGAAGAAGAAGCATCTCCTGAACAGTCACATCCTCCATCTGACCTTCTCTCTGGTGGGAACCATCGATAGTGGGAGAGAGTCGACGGTCATCCCTCATCATACAGCGTTTGAAGATCTGCTCTGTGACCTGGAGGTTTGTAATCAACAAGTGTTTTTAAATGTTTGTTCTAATAGTCTCACAAACAAGTATGCACATCTCTTAATGTATATGTATCAATGACAATAGAAGAGCAGGTTTCCTATTAGATTCACAGATTCTTGAATTAGTTCATGATATAGAATTTGTTTTTTACATTTAGGTTGTTGATGTGAAATAGCCTTGTTTGCAGAATAGTGCAGATCGTCGGCCGGCTGGCAGAAGGGCGTTAGCGACTCGAAAACTACTTTTCAAATTATTAGCATTTAAAGATTTGTTTTATATTTAAACTGCTTTCCGTCCCGAAAATTGGTTTAAAACTTAAAAGACTAATAGAAATGTTATAATAGAACACGGCCACAATTTTCAGAAAATTCAGAAATAAGTCAATAACATTTTGAGGCGATTTAGTGCTAACGCCCTTCTGCTTAATGCATCATTTTTTACCTGAAATTCGAGCTGACGCCCTTCTGCCAGCCAGGCGACGAGATATTGAGTTTGAATCTGGCTCTTTCAGATGGAAAGCACTTAATGAATTTCTCAACTTGTGATGGCACAAGAACTGTGTAATTATCATTTTCCTGTAAAACATTTTGTTTTGTAGATCTGGCACAATGCCCCAAGTGAGATACAGCGCTCCCTCTTTGAGCACTTCCACGAGCTCCTGACAGACTCCAGCGAGGCAGAGAAGAATCGACGGCTCCTTCGCCAGCTCCAGATGGTCAACAAGCTCTTACTCCTCCTTCAGGACTCATCGCTGGTCAGCGGAACGGTCAAGGCTATCGCCAACGTCCTGGGTGTGCTCCTTCAAGGAGTGCCACACCCTCCTGCTTTACTCATGTAAGCTGCTAGGAGATTCTGCTTCTTCTTCTTATGGATAATCTGCCTCCTTCAATACTGAAGATTCTTGCAGATGCCGTATATACTGTTGTGTGCAGGTGGACCACTACACCGGGGTCTTCCCCTACTCTTATACGAATAGTGCAGTGGGTTCTTAACGTGCAAATGTGGTGACTCTCCTCTACACGGGGCCTCCATTTACTGTCCTATCAAAGGGATTTGATGGTGGTATAGGACGGTTTTAGTGCAGTAGAGTTTGAAGGGGCTTATTCCAAGTAGAATCATTGAAAAAATATATAAAATGAAATGAATAGATCATAAGGTAATACAGTCAAACCTGCTTTAGTGACCAACTGTCTACAAAGACCACCTGTCTACAATAACCACAGTTTTTGTTTCCCTTGAAAATGGATTCTCATTGAAACATGTACTAAAGGAACCTGTCTACAAAGGCCACTTTTTGTGTTTCCCTTTTTCGCTATAGACAGGTTTGACTGTATTATGTTGTAACTGGAGAAGGAAAGAGTTTCAAGTATTAATTTTATTATCAATTTAGCAAAAAGTATAATTCATAAAACTTCCGTCAAAGCTGTCATTGTTCAAACCTATATATATCAAGGCCACTATTACAGTGGATAGTCTTCATAGGCAGGGTGAGCCTTATAAATAAGAAGCCAGCGATAACTTGGGTTAGAATCTATTTGAAATATGTGTGGAATGGAAATAATAATGTTTCTTACAGGTTAATGTAATTCATTCATAGGAAGAAAACATATCAGTGGATTGTGAGATGACTGTGACTAGTATCATGCAATATAAATGGTAACCATGGTATTCTCATCATTTATATACTCTAGCTTTGGTCAGTTCTTGGCGTCCACCCTCCCGTCCGTGGATGAGAAGTCCATCACACCCCAGGAGTTACAGGAGTGGTCAACGTGTGAATCAGAACCTTCACTCAAAAGCTGGAAAGGTAATAGCAAAACAAATTACTTATGTTTGTATAAATCCTCATTACTGCTTAGAAATCTGAGCCCTGTTTTTACAAACTTGATTAAAAAACAATGCAGACAAAATCTAGACAAATTTGCCCGTAGCCAATGCATTGATTCCAGTAGCTTGCAGCAGTTATAGGCTACAGATTGTTTTATTGAAAAATTCAAGTAGAAAATGTAAATATGTTTGTATGTGATAATATTTGTATCTGATAAGTCTGTAGCATCTTTCATTTCTTTGAGAGATCCTGTTATCTTTATAAAATAATGCTTTGCTTTTCCTAACATATGTAAGTGCTTTTTGAAACTGCATTTGTTAAACTGATAAATTAGATTGAGAACAAACAAATAATAAATGTTCATTAAATTCATTCTTGTATTATTCTGAAGAAGGTGTTTAGAAAATACCCTTTTATAGCATTCTACAGTTTTATTTCCTTGTTTTCATAGTAGTACCTAAAATATCAAGGTATTTTTATCTCGGTGTTTCATAATGTGTGTACATTGTATCATTTGAATTAAATTATTTTGTACAACATTTTTTGACTCATTTAAAAAAGAAATTAATTGTCATTTCTCTTTTCTTGTTTAGATTCAGACAGCATGTCAGAAGACTCCACAGCGCTTGTCTCAGCGCACACCGTATGCCTGAGAAACACCTTACTAGAAACTCTACTGAGAATACTACATTATGTCAACTCAGGCAGCATTAGTATTCCGTAAGTCGTCTCTTTCATTTGCTTTATCACAGAAAGCACCATTTTTACAAAGGGCTGAGGTTATGTCAGGGAACCTCTTACAAAGCAATTAAAAGTACATTTCTTTTTTGCTAACTCTTTGAAAACTGTAATTTGTTACTGGGGCATAAATAGTAGCTTTGCAGTTACAAAAAAGTACATAAAAGTGATGTTTCTAGTAGGTGAAATTCTTTATCCAACCATTTCTTGCCTCCATTTTCTCTTTGATGATAAGTTTGGTTCCCCCTCACTAGCTCTTTTTCATTTCTGTCTATTTTAATCTTCTTCCAACTGTCTATTTCTCACTCTCTCTCTCTCTCTCTCTCTCTCTCTCTCTCTCTCTCCCTCTCTCTCTCTCCCTCTCTCTCTCTCTGTGTCTGTATCTCGGTCTCTCTCTCTCTCTCTCTCTGTATTTATCTCGGTCTCTCTCTCTCTCCCCCCTCTCTCTCTCTCTCTCTCTCTGTCTTTATCTCGGTCTCTCTCTCTCTCTCTTTCTGTTTGTCTCTGTTGTGAATTCACTTTTATAATCTGATTTCCTTCATCTCTGTTTCTTTGTTAAATTGCCTTTGTCTATTCCATGTTTTCATTGTTTCTATTTCACCTCCATATTACAGGACATGTGATGAGGTGCAGCGAGTACTTGGTTTCGATTGGCTCCTCCTCTTCCTACAAGGTCACCTTCACCCAACGACGGCCATCATTGCCCTGCGTATCCTGATAGCGATGCTCAACAACCAGACAACCATCAACAAGTTCAGAGAGGGCCAGGTGGGAGGAGGATGGTTGGATCAGACGGAGCCAGTCCTTCATAATCGCATGAAAGTTGTCTTAGGTTAGTGTTTTTATTTGACATTAAGCATGATTGTGAGATCTGAATTTCCTTAGGGCTCAGAGGCTGGACCAAATCCTCCACTCCTTCATAATCAAATGAATGTCGTCTTAGATTAGATTTGTTAGTTCATGTTTTCACAGGGGATCCATATTGTAATTTGTAGTCTGAATGCTCTGGCTCCTCGTTCAAATTTATTTTTTTGATTATATGTCATTGATTAATTTTTTATTTGTGGGGGGGGGGGGGGAGAGCATCAAAAGTACATCAATTAGTCTACAGCTCTGCACCCTTGCTGTCTTATGAATTATGATCGATCAGGGCTTGTGCCAGCAAATTATCTTTTGTATTTCTCCAACACATACTGATAACTGCAAAACTTATTTATTAAACTGTTTAGGTTTCAACGTTGGTAAGAGCAGTAAGAAGCCGCAGACTCGTGAGATCAACCAGGAGGCATGTCTTCTACCAGGGTTTCTCATGCTACCGACCCTCCTACCAAGACATGCAGACGTACCAGAGATCTATTTCCTCTTGATTGCCCTAGCACTGGGACATCCTCCTAAACCTCTACCAGATAACTGTCAGGTAAGGGATTTGTCTGTTTTTTAAATCTTGGTATTTAATAATAATAATAATAATACGAAAAATCTATATAGCCCTTGTGATATAAAACTTTCAAAGCACTGTACACAAATCAAGATTACTTCAAGAAAAAACAATGTCCTACATGTTACCAGGTTTGCTGAAGTTTAACATCAAAAGTATATTCTTGATATTTTATATGATCCAAGCTAAAGGCAGTCGGCTTTATACAATCATTTAGATAAATGTGTATGCTAAAAAATAATGATGTAGTTAGTACTGTGCTGGAAAAATTATAGTGGACTTGCCCAAACGTATGGTGATGATGATGATGATGATGGTGATGATCTTTGTGATGATGATGGTGATGATGATGATGGTGATAATGATGATTTTATTAATAATGAGGTCCAATTGCAAGCATGCGGGTGTGAAGTATTGATGTTCACCCAACAAAATTCTGTTCCTTTCTCAGCTGGATCTGAACTCGATGTGGCAGTACATCTTTGGTGTACCAGCCAGCCAATCAGCCAGTGGAACACTCTCTACCAACCTCTGTCCTGATGCGGTCATGATACTATTATCGCAAGTCAGAGTTATGCTCAATCAGGTGAGTGTAGGGTGTTAGTGTTTGGTGGAAAGTAGAAACGATCGTGATCCCATTATCTCAAATCAGATTCATGCATAACCAGGTGAGTGTAGGGTGTTAGTGTTTGGTGTAAAATAGAACCAATTCCATCCTAGTAGCTCAAATCAGAGTGATGGTTAGTGTAAAGTGTTTAGTATGAAATAGTGTTCAGTGTTCAGAAGAAACGGTCTAAATACTCTTATCACAAATCAGAGTTATGCTCAATCAGGTGAGTGTAAGGTGTTTGTGTTTGGCGTCAAGTAGAAATACCTCCTTAGCTCTTTTCAGAGTGACTGTTAGTGGAAGTGTTAGTAGAGAAATAAAGTGTTCAGTGTAAAGTAGAACGGTCTAGATACTATCATACACTGTCATGATCCTTATATCAGAGTTGTGCCTTATCAGGGTAAATGCATGGTTCGGATCTTATCATCTGAAATCGGATTCATTCTATAGCAATTGTAGAGTGCTTGATGTTAAGTAGATCTTTTCCTGATTTATTTTCTGTTATGAGAGGAAGACTCATTCGATTTACTAGGTTTAAATCCAGCTCAATCATGATATATTTTTTTTTAAACAATTTCATACTCATTATGTATTGCATTCCAAATACAATTGATGCATCAATTGCACTTAAAATGTACAATTCAGCCCCTTTAGCATGCTAATTTCCCTTTATTTTGGTATATGTTACTGTTGATATTCTTATTTTCATTACAACCTCTACCATTTGTTCTTGTGTCCAGGCATACGATGATGAAGACGAGAAGACAAGCTGGTTACAGGAGTACCCGGTGACGTTGGTCCAGTTCTTACTCTATCTCTACCACAACGTCACAGAGTTCAAGCCAATCTGTATGAGTGGACCTTTCTTATGTGGTCTGGCGTCAACGCTCTTCCCGTATCCCACCACGCACGGCGATCAGGTATGATATCCCTGTACATGACCTCCCCCTCTGTTTCCCCTTCTTCTTCCCCTTCCCTCCCCTCTCCCCTCCTCTCCTCTGTGTTACAGAGTTCAAGCCAATCTTTATGAGTGCACCCTTCCTGTGTGGTCTGGCATTAACTTTCTTTCCGTACTCCACCACACAGAATGACATGTACTGTACATGTTTGACATCCCGCTTCCCTCCCCTCCCCTTCCCTCCCCTTCCCTCCCCTTCCCTCCCCTCCCCTCCTAGAATAGAATGTAGCCTGTAGATGGTCATCTGATATGTGAGAATCTAGTTTGTATCATAGAAAAGAGGTCCTTCAATATGCATCTTGCCTGTGAGCTATGAATAATAGTATTTTATTGTGTATCTTAGCTTTGTTTGTGTTAACCTACCATGTTTTTATAGGAATTTTTGCATGATTGTTGTAACTTTTAATCTGATATTCTTTTGTCATCATAATACAGTTGAATAGAAATTGTGTGAATTTATATTGGTGTCATCTTTATTCTTTTGCATGCAATTGTTTCGTATCTGTGATTAAATGTGCCCTTTTGTAAGGAGGTGTGGGGTAGGTCAACATATTGAGCTCTTTGATTTCTAATTGGGCAACAATTCTGATACAGAAGATAATGGGGCTCTGCCTGAACTTTAATATTTATTAATGAATGGGCCTTTTTTTAAATAATTAAAATCAAGAGGGTGATCGTACTGCATGATTATTAACAACTGGATGTCACTCAACTTTCATGCCTGCTCGTCAATTTTATCTGGGCCCTGTTTCATAAAACTTACCACTGATGGTAACTTTGCCATCAACATTAACTACATGTACCATGGCAACACAACACAACAGCCAATCAAATCAATGTTTTAAAGGGATAGTCCACCCCAGGATTTTCTTTAGCTGACGATATAGACCTAATAATACCATGAAGAATGATACAAGTCTCATTAAAATCCATGATCACATAACGAAGATATATCGACTTTTTTATCAAAAATCAGCCGCCCCCCAAATGCAAATGCGTTACATGGGCATGAAACGATCGCCAAAAAATAACCGATAGTATCGAAATTGTGACGTATGTTGCGAGCTGCCTTCTTATTTCGCAGACATTCACTTTCGCTTTCACTTTCATTCATGATTCGTCGTGTCAGTGCGATAACAGTGTACCGCGAGCATACGTCACAATTTCGATACTATCGGTTATTTTTTGGCGATCGTTTCATGCCCATGTAACGCATTTGCATTTGGGGGGCGGCTGATTTTTGATAAAAAAGTCGATATATCTTCGTTATGTGATCATGGATTTTAATGAGACTTGTATCATTCTTCATGGTATTATTAGGTCTATATCGTCAGCTAAAAAAAATCCTGGGGTGGACTTTCCCTTTAATGGAAGTTACCATTAATGGCAAAGTGCTAAGTTTTATGCAATGGGGCCCAGTTTTTTCTTCTTCTCATTGTCATTGTCTCTGGTCATTTCTTTATGTCATATTTCATTTGAAGCTATATTTTTCTCCCACTCCTGCATGTGTATTGCATGTTTGTTGGCTTCGACTTATCCCCCATCCATCCACATCTTTAAATTCCTCAAGATGACTTCTATTCAAGAGGAGAATACATTACTGGTAGGCAGCTAAATTCAGTTTTGTTGTATGTAGTGCTTTCAACATTCATGTCTAATAGCTTACATTTGTTAGAATTTGTGTAGATATTATAAAAGATAAAAAACGCTACATCTATATAAAGGTATACAACTTAGGCGAGGCGTCAAAAATAAATATACCAGCCAGCGGCAGCTAACTGCACTTGTGCGTCCTGGCTGCATTTCTTTAATTAGCTCAGCCGGCTACCGCTGGCGGTAAGAAATGACATTCAAAAGCATGCGCCGCCTGCCGCCTTTCGAATGGAAACCGAGCCTCAGATCCCAGCCTGGCGCAAGCCGGCTGGGCTAATTAGAGAAAAATAATTGCCCCAGCCAGGCTTCGGCCGTAATTGCAGCCTCGATGCGCCAATACGTGAGGCGGCAGCCTGCTGGTATCGATATTTTTGACGCCTCGCCTTATTATTATCTTTATATTGGGACTTACAAGCATTTCACTTTTGCAGTTAAATCACAAATCATATTGAAGTGTCACTGCTTGAAGTGTCACTGCATGTTTGAGCAGTTTGTGAATTTATCAAATAAGGGATTAAAGTGAAGAAATTTTTATAAATACTTTTATTTGTGTCATTTTCAAATTGATTTAACTCTTTCAAAATAGTTTGAAACATAGATTGTGTTAATTAAATTTAAGGATAACTTCAGTCAAGCAGTTGACAGTACCCAGCTATCTGTGGTAAGACGTATTGTTTTCCATCCGTTGTTTGTATGCCTATCATAGCTGGATGACATGGGAGACCTTGCCTCTCCGGATGACATACAGTATCTACCAGACCTGGATATACCTGGTTTGGGTCTCAAGATTGATAACGGAACCAGCCAAGGTGAGAATAAATTTTGTTCCACCATTTATCAATCCTGCATATATCCTCTGTGTGCCAATAGTGCCTTGTTTCATAAACACTTTATATCAATAACAAGTTACAATAACTGTTATAAGCTACTGAAATCGTGGAATTTTATTTGCAGAGAGCAAATTAATCATAGGAATTTAGCATTTGTTATTGATAACAAGTTTTGTGAAACAGGGTCCAGGTAAGTGAAGATGCATCACTGCGGCAACACCACATCAGACATGCTGTCTCTTGCATTATCTGGTTCAAAGGCCACTGCTCTAACCCTGAGATGTAGCAGCTATTGAACATTCAACGAGTATCATTCTAATGTTTTGATTGAGGAAGGCCTATATTTGAAGAATCATCTCAATGAAAAATGCTTTCATTGAGACATGCCATATAAATTTGTGCCATATTGTTGTGATTGCCTCATTGGAAGTTATATTTGGGTGTAATGATTTCTAACCCTGCTGCTGAATATTGTCCACAGGGTAGGAATCCCGGGAGACAGTGGTACATTGAGATATATGGAGAAGATGGACCATATTTCATTTTATTTTGGCCACAGTGCTCACCAAACTTTCTGCCCCTTATCATCACTAACAATTGTTCTTTCCCTATATATACCAGCTAACCTGACTGGTCATCCAGCCAAGCGTTACGTGATGGACTTCATCAGAGTGATTGTGGTAGACAGCCTGTCCTTGCCAATGCCAAACCGCAGTCCAACAGTCCTTGACATCATACTAGAAGTAAGTGCATATACCTATTTGTGTTGGTCAATTTCAGGCCCAGGTTGTTTTTAAGCTACTAGTATTGCATGTTCTGAGGTTAGATTCAAATTTGTGGTTGATGCACGTTGAATAATAATTGTGGTTTTGAATGCTAGTATACCTTGATTTTAATTTTGGGCTCCCAAAATTTATGTTCTTTACTCCAATGTCTTCTTGATGATATCACTTTGTAAGGGGAAGGAGGTATTTCAACAAAGATGTTAAAGATAAAAAGGGTCGTACTTTGTCTGTTCATGGAATTGTCGTTACATATGGCGGGTGGTCCAATGTGAAGTATAGAATGTCCTCTGGCATTAATCTACATTTGCCACTCCATACCCAGGAGAGAAAGTTGGACCTGTTAGAATGACAAAAGCCATTGTGCTTATTTGGTAGGAATACTCCCCAGGAAGTGGAGATGGTGCACATTGTGCGTGAATGAATCCTATGACCCGGGTAATAATATCTGTAAAGTGCTTAGAGACGGTATTTTGTATTAAGCGCTAATAAATCCAGATTATTATTATCGATTTGCTTGTGGACCTCTACCAGACCTTTGATTACTACAAACTTTGTCATGCTATAACTTTCCTTTGAATTGTTCTTCCCCCAGTCATCTCCAGAGAGAGCCACACCTTGCCAGATCAACGAGTTCCAGACAGCCATCCTAGCCAACCTGATGGAGCGTCTACTTGCCGGCGACGCCCTCCTCGGTAAGGAGAGCGCCCTACCCATAGCCCATGGGGGCTCCTACAACAACCTGGTCTCAAATATCTTCTACTTCTGCTCAAGATTGGTGGACAAGCTATGGCTAGGTGAGTGCCAGCCGGTTGTACTATTTGAATTTAGTTTCATCAAGAGTGATCATTCAATGCTCCTGTATGTTGCTTCCCAATAGCTACAAGGAGGCTCTTACAGTACCAAAGACCCAATCTTCAGAAGAGTTTTGATTGAACCAAATTGATCACAAAGAAGAAAAATATATAATTTTCTTTTGCCCTACCATGATATATGTTCAAATACAATCCTGTGTCATCTCATCTCAACATTGATTCTTTTGAATGTCTTATGTTTCTTCATCTCTCTCTCTCTTGCAGGTGTATTCTCCCGGAAGTCCAAGGAAGTGTTTGAGTTCATTGCCCAGCTCATAGGGCAGGCTAAGAAGAGATGTAAGAAACTAAAATATGTTCTTTACTTCTTTATCTACCCTTTCCTCTCATGTATGTTTCAAAATCACTTGCCAGTATGGTCTTTTGCTAGTAAATGTATATCCTAGAAAATTATACCTTGGTATGTTGATGTTTCGAAAATACTTGTCAATTTCCTTGTTCCATGTGTATAATGTTAATATGTAACATATCATTTGTAGCACAATTAATTATAAGGTACA
>JAVYIG010002172.1:142500-266061 GCA_035222895.1 Strongylocentrotus droebachiensis
GAGATCAATGGAAAGTTTTTCCTTTGCAATTTGGCAGATGAGAGCATCCGTATTTTCCTTTGTAGATTCCTTCACTCCATATACTCTCACACAATTTCTGCGGGAGTATTGCTCCTGTTTCTTGTGTTCAAAATTAAGTTTCTTGATCTTATTCAAAGAAGACTCTAGTTCCTTAGTAGTACGAATGATGTCATTTCGTGCCTATCCAAATCACATTGAAGATCAAGAATAAGGAAGAAACAAAGGATAGCGAAAGGCTATAATTTATAACATCTCTCGATGTCTAGTTAGAGCTTGATTATTTAATGTAGCTTTTACCATGTCATTGATTCATTCATATCAAAACAACAGATTTATGACAAGTTTGTTATTGCAAGTTTTAAGATTGCCACAGTACAGGGGTAGGGGCATGCAGTGGTTAGTGATGCCTGTTTAAAGTTTAGAGGTGTGGTTTACGACATTATCTGCCAGAAAAGAAGATATATTACCTTCAATTTACCCTACCGCAAAAACAATGTTAGATAGTAGATGGCAACCTTCCTCCCACACTGCGCAGGTCAGCGCATGCACAGATAGGATACTGGGGAAGATGATAAGACAAGGTTTCTACCCGCTTCCATAGAGAATGTACAGCAGTGTCAACTTATTCCTTATTTTACTCAACTATTGTTCAGATTTCATGAACTCTCTCATTATTTGATGAGATCTAGTTTACCATCTAGTTTATTGGACTCAAATTGGGCTTCCCAGTTCTCGACCCATTGTATTAGTATGGGAACCGGAAGGGCATTTGCCAAATATTACCATGGCTGATGCTACCCTCTATGTCCAAATAACGTAGTTGCGGTAGCAATAATTCCTTGCCATGATATTTTTCTCTATATTTGCTCCGCTCTCCCTGTGGTGTAGGGCTGCTATGGGAGATGCAGCAAGTAAGACGTGGAATAACTACCTGACGGCAGAAAAGAAGCTATCAACGAGAGAACAAGCTCAAACAAACCAGTCTGTGAGTAAAGATATAACTTCTTTATTTAACCCTTCAAAATGGACCCTTAGAAGAAATGGTCTCACTATCTTGAATAGAACATAGATATGAAGTCATAAATACTTGTCTTCTTGGCTGGATATGTGCTTATTATGTAACAAGAAAATGTATGTGCCGCAATCACACTTCAAGATTAGAGCCCTGTTTCATAAAACTGGTTATCAATAGCAAATGCTAAATTTCTACTTTTAGTAGCTTATAACGATTATTGGAACTTGTTATAGATAACAAGTTTTATGAATCTTGGGCCTGGAAATGTGACTACTTGTTGCAAAAATCCTATTGGTAGTTGTTATTATGTGAAAAATCTACTATTATTGATTAATTTTAAAGCTGGTAATTGAGTAGGTCATATTGGAATATACAACATTCAATAGACTTTTTAAACAATTCAACTTTTCAACATGTTGTCTTTTACATGTATATCAATATGATTTTATATTTATTTTGTATTTTTCCATTGTTTTCAATTGCTCAGAGACTAGCCAGTAAGGTGATCGGTGGACTTCAGATGTTGCCTTCACTCAAGAGCAAACGAGAGAGTGCCACCTTCAGGTTCAGTCTCAACTTCATGCAGGTAAATAATACCGTCAACTTTCTCTCAAATCCCAACTTCTTTGTGGCATCTACCCAACACACAGCCACCTTCTGCAAACAACAAGGTCGTTAAGAAGTAAGAACCCAAGTTCCTTCTGTGGATACCTGCAAGAGACAGGCACATGATTGGGGAGAGTCCTCTCTACTTTGTCAAGCGGAGGAATTAAATAAGAAGAAGCAGAGGAAGAAGAAGACTGTACACCTAGAAACTTTCAACTAGAGACTTTGTGTTTTCTGATTTCACACTAAGCTGATATTTTCATGTTAAACTATTTGCAGATGTAGGGGTCACAGACAGTTCTCGTGTTGTTTTAGCAAGAATTAATCCAGGCTGCTTGCGGTACATGTCCAAACGTGCATTGTCAGGTCATTTTCCACGTATTGTAGAAGTCATGACCCCACAAAAATTCGAGAAATTTGCACAAATAAAACCTGTATGAAATATGGCGTATTCAGTATTCATATTATAGTTCATACACTGTATACGATGCACTGAATTGTATCAGATTGTCAAAAACAAACTAATAGGTAGAGGACACACAAATCCAGGGGGGATGTTGGTTGATGATGGCAAGATGGTTTTGTAAGCATTGTTTGTCAATCAATCCTTTGGCATTTGGTTTTGCTTTTTGATGACTTAAAATCAAAATGTCAAATGTATAAAGGAATGAAAGTGATACAAGTTCCAAAGTGTTCAAAATCCTAAATGATTGGAATAGAAAAGTCACAGGAGTCAAAATCACTTACCCTGAACAGGGAAGACCCCAGATACCTCTTTAGAGTCCTGTAAAAGTCATTGAAAGATGAGGGGTTTTAGGAGTTCTTCTAGTATGTATGTGATTTGTCTGTTCTTGTCGTGCATTGGAGAGCAGTTTTCTGGGTATTGTTCATTGTTTTCAAGGTTACAGTACTCTGTACATGTATATAGATTTGAAAGTGAAGTCATATGAATTGTCACGGCTTTTCCTGTTAATCTGAAACCAAGATTTGTTGTTGTGTATTTATGGTTATAGGAAGCTGCCATGTGGACACACACCCATGTATTTATTGTGAGAGAGCTGATGGAGCTACAACAGAAACAACATGAACAGGTCAGTAACTTGATGTTAGGCTAAATATGGGAAGAGGGCTTTAGGGAATCGATTCAGTTGTTCATGCAGTGATTTGTTGATATACTTTTTCTACGTCTTTAACATGTTGGATATGATTTGGTTTTGGTATGACACACAATTTCCATACACTCCAGACTGAGTCACTCTGGGCTTGGTATTGAATGGGTTAAAGATAAACGCAACCACTGACTCCACGCACAGACAAGTAGCATATAAATCATTCTATCAGTTCACCAATGATTTATAGAAAAATAATTTCAATATATTTTAGGATGACGTTTGAAATTGTCAGTATGGAGATATTAATGGATGTTCTCAAGTTCTTATGGCTCGGCAGTTACTACTACCTTTCAAGAGCCAGAGGCACTTGATGCGCTTCATGAAGGTGAAGTGGGAACAGCTGGAACATGAGTTGATGAGAGAGAGAGAAGGGGGGGGGGGGGGGGGGAGTTTCCTCCCCTCCCCATGGTACCTGCATGAACAGTACTGACAAATTGCAATACTACACATGTTTGCACTCTCACATAGCCAAGAACACTTGGTGCGCTTCATTATAAGAAACAGCATGGTAACATGAGATTGATGTATAGGATGTTTTAGAATGTAATGTATTTCTAAAAATAATTTTACACCCACAGAGCCAGAGGCACTTGATGCGGTTCATGAAGGAGAAGTGGGAGCAGTTGGAACACGAGTTGATGAGAGAGAGGGGGTTATGGGGACCTCCCTATGGTTGCTACCTCGATAAATGGATGCTTGATATGACTGAAGGCCCGTCGAGGATGAGGAAGAAGATGATCCGCAATCCAGATTTCTACATGGACTATCCGTATCTGGCAGAGAATGAAACGATTCTCAATGTAAGTCGAGATAGATTTATTCTGTGTTTTGTAGTTGTTGCCTGTAGTTGGTTTACTATTGCACTACTGAGTGACAATTACATGCAATGATACAGTGGATTTCAATTGAATATCCTGCTATCAAGTCTTCGTTAGTGTAATTAAAACTCCTTGAAACTATAAAAAAACAATTATGTTATGCAATTCATTGTAACGTTATGTTGCAATAACCAGTAATCATTTTAGTAACCAAGTAATCAATTTAGTAACCAAGTAGTCCTATTCATTGTCAAAAGTCAGATGACTATGTCTGAATAAATGTCATTAGTAGTTTGATTAACATTGTTGTGACAGAGGGATTTGGAAACTATTTTTCTCAATGACTGTCATTGTATCATACAGATTAATTATCATGAAGACATGATGATCATAATTCCAAACTTTCATTTTTAATGTTTCTAAAAGTTTGATTATTTATTGATTTCCTTGTATTCACCTTTTTATCTTATAGAAGCCGTCTAAAGGCAGGAAGGCCATAAGCTTTGACAGTAAGAAGTACAGCCAATACAAACAGACCAAGAACCTGCTGGAATCAGCGCCAGGTATCAGCCCTGGAGAGGGCAGTCTCTCGGATCTGAACATGGAGAGCGATAATAACCAGGAGGAGATGATGGATGTAGATGATACAAGACCAGGTAGGTAGATGGGTTTCTATGACAACCATTCTCATATCTATCCAACTTAAATACAGTCAAACCTGCTTTAGTGACCACCTGTCTACAAAGACTGCTTTTTTTGTTTCCCTTGGGTGGTCTTCTTAGTCAGGTTTGACTGTACTACCCTAGTTTCCAAAAGAGGTATATACAGTCATATACAGGTTACTGCACTACATTCAAACCTCTTTAGAAGGAGCGCTCTTTTGGTAACAAAGGAAAGCAATTTTAATGTGTATTGTTGGTTGATAACATTGATTTGAAGGTGGATTACGCTGAAGGATGATGGTAGCCTTTGTATTTCATTGGCCCTTAAAGCATGTTTAACTCAACTACATGTTATCAAAGAAGCATTTATACAAAGTCACAAACTTCCAAGTGCTGATCCACGATTTTAGTAAAAGGTGTATTTATTTGGGCATACAGTACATTTAAGAGAAAAGAATTGAACAGGAATGATTGAACAATTTAGTGGTGTGCTTAAAAGAAAGCACATTTATAGACACGTTTTCAGCAAAGTGGATTTTAACAAACTTGGTGTGCATTCTCTTTTTGTCAATAGATGTGCGAGCTTCAAGCATAATGACACGGCAGACCAGTAACCGTAACAACCAAGATGATGATGATGACACACCCGACAACGAGAATCCAAATGACAAACCCCTGGAGGAGCAGAAGACTGATAACCAGATGGTCCTACGTCTGTTGGAACAGGGAGAAAAGGTATGTTTCTCTTTGTGAATTTGTTTATACCTTTCGTTATCATATGTGTTGCAGAGAATAGTCTTTGTGTAATATTATGGCCTGAATTAAATAATCTAAATGTTGTAATGGTCAGTGTAGTGGATGACACTGTTTGCTAAGATAGACAACCATGCTTTGGGTTTAAAGCCTAGCTCTTGAAAATCAATCAACAGTGCTTCTTGTAACTAAGTGTCAAACTAATGGTCAGGCATGGGATTTTTATAAGAAATCTTACCTGATGTGCATAATGTTTGATGTAAATAATATGTAACCATACTCCAAATTGTCCCATAGCAAGCCATGATACAGTAGATGTTTATTCCAATCGTTTTGATGTTTATACACTATTTCTTCCAAGGTCTTTCCTAATTAGTAATCAAGGCGAATGGAATTGACTTGATTTAATGTTGCTATTAGCATGTTATGCAAAGCAAGTTATCATACTTCTGCTATAAAGTGAATTAACAAATTTCCCTCCTGTTACTCTGTAGATCCGTCACATATTCCGGTGTGCCAGGATCCAAGGTTTGGACACCATGGAGGGGCTTCTACTGTTCTGCAAAGATCACTTCTACATCGTTGATGGCTTCACTCTTCTCAGCTCAAGGGAGATATGTGACATTGACTCAGTACCAGACCAGTAAGTAGAGGAGAATTCTTGTGGTAGTGTTAGTGGTGATGAGTGTGGTGGTGGTGGTGTTGGTAGTAGTAGTGGTGATGATTGAGGTGGTGGAGGGGCTTCTACTGTTCTGCAAAGATCACTTCTACATCGTTGATGGCTTCACGCTGCTCAGCTCAAGGGACATATGTGACATTGACTCAGTACCAGACCAGTAAGTAGAGGGGAATTGTTGTGGTAGTGGTAGTGGTAATGATTGTGGTGGTGGTGGTAGTGGTAGTGTTAGTGTTAGTGGTGATAGTCATGGTGGGGGTAGTAGTGGTGATAATTGTGGTGGTGTTGATGTAGATGATGATGATAGTAATGATTGTGATATATGATGATTAATAATGTTGTTGATGATGGTGTAATGGTGATGGTGGAAATGTGATGATGATAATGATGATGATATCATTAAATTGATGATGATAATCACCATCAGTGTAATTAACAACATGATGATGAATATTGAATGCGGCAGGAGCTATGACGATAACTGATAATTGTGAAAGTATTTTGGAATTGTGATGCAATACTTGAAAAGTAACTGCAGGAGGAAAACAAATGAAAGCTTTCTAATTCTCCTTTGATAAATTTTCATCATCTTTTGCATTACCATTACAGACATCAAGACCCCATCATTCCAAGGGCCTCCAGAGGGCAGCGTTCATTTGGCAAGAGAATATGCAGCAAGTTTGCCTATGAGGAAATCCGAGAAGTCCTCAAGAGGAGATATCTTCTGCAGGTAAATTGGCAACACTTTGAGACTAATGCTAAAGAACTTTGCAAAAAGATGTAAGCTGAGGAAAATTGTAATAGGGTTTGGTCAAAATGTAGTATTGTTCTTGATTTAATTTTTTGCATGTATAGTATTAGAGCTATACGGTATGTATTTTGGTTGTGGCTTTTCTCTTTGTGTGTAGGTTGTGTACCCTTAGAATTGTTTCACTAAGGACAGTTTTTACTGCTACTCTGAGTGCAAATATTCATTATGGGAGCTGGAAGTTAAATGGATTATTTATTTTGAAGGTTAGATTTTTTCCATTGACCCACTGAATACTAAAAGCCTAAGATAACTCAAAACCTTGGCCCAGGGTAAACCTCAAAATCCCAATCAAATTGTATTCATGTGACTAAAGCAATAAGACTCTTCTTTTCTTACAGCCCATTGCGATTGAAGTATTCTCCTCTGATGGAAGGAACCATCTCCTAGCATTCCCCAGGAAGGTCAAGAACAAGGTTTACCAAAGGTGAGATAGCTGCAAAACCTGCCCTTTCTCAAGCGAAGTTTCTATTACTATAGTGGAAGAGAATGAAAATAATGAATAATGTTTGGTCATAGGCCGGAGGAAGGCCATTGGTCGAAGGAAGCATGAAATTTTGATTTATTATCTTATGTGACACCACGAGACCGTCCAACCTTATTGGCAAATCCCACCCCTCATTATGGAAAAATACATGATAATGATAGGAATGGCTTCTTAGCTCTTATGGCACTTTTATATTATTGTCAAAATATTGTCTGCAGAGGTTTATTTTTATTGATATATATTTAGTTTATCGAAGTGTATGGCCCTATAACTTTATCATCAAAATATTGTCTGTGGAATCGTCATTTTTATTGGAATCTATTTAGTGTATATAATCACAGTGCATAGATGTTTTCATTCTATGACTGAAAAAAATTGTGTATTATCCTTGTTATCACGTTGATGTTTTGTGTTTTTATGCAGATTCAATGCTGAAGCAACCAGATTAACAGATGACGCTGTACAATCCGTAGCAGGACAGAGTAAGAGAGCACAGGTAGAAGGAGGGTACGTATCCAAGATAATCATATTCCAGCTATTTCATTACAGATCATATTATACACCATACAAACAAATAGGATGGCTGGTAGGTAGATCTGTCATTGTTTGTCTAGATGTTTTGATGATTTAGTAATTTGGCTGACCATTTCCATTTTTTTCCATACTACCATTTTTAATGTAAAAGAATTTCTACTTTAGTGACAAACAATTTGATACAACAGTGTACACGTACATGATCAATACCATACATGTATGTATTGAATATCAACTTGGGATTTGGGTTGAGTCAGAGAATGTGGAGGAAAATTATTGTACGATTCATAAATATTTTGATTTCTCTTTCAATTTCAGACCCAATTTCCTGGGAAGCATCATTGGCATGAAGTCTGTCACTCAGAGATGGGAGGTAAGAATACACTGGAAATCAAATCATATCTTTATTCCAAATAAAATATTATGAAAATACAAGTATGCATACATGTATGTCTGTAGCAAATATAACAAGTTCCTGGTATCTATGCAAATTTAGATTTACAGTTCAAACAATATTCTTTTGTGAATAGGCCATTATAATGTAACCAAATTTCGATAACTAAATTATTTCATTCACCTGTTACAAATAAATGTGTCTCAATAGTCTGAATTCAAATTGAATACATTAGTTGTTACTAGGTAGGACAAACATTATGGCTTGCCCTACCTAGCAACATGTAATATGTGCTGGATATGCCACTGGTAGGTTAGAGTGCTGATTCAAGATTATGTTAATTGGATTTTATCACAAAAGATAAGTAACATTAAACATTGCAGCACACACCCATCATTAAATACTTGCTCACATTTTGAAATGTTTGTTTGTTTGTTTTTGTAGCGAGGAGAAATCAGCAATTTCCAGTACTTGATGGCATTGAACACGTTAGCTGGTAGATCCTACAACGACCTCATGCAATATCCTATCTTCCCGTGGATACTGGCGGACTATGAGTCAGAGGTAAGCTTTATCAATGATACCTTGTTACCATGGCAATATGAGCATGCCTTCCAAAACATTGCGTGTGTACATGCTTATCCTGACAAGGCAGATTGGATGGGAGTTGGGCCTCGTCTTTCTAGGAGCCCACCTTTTTGTTCTGCCACCCATGAGAAGACGATGTGGAGTAAATTATTTAGAGAAGCTAAAGAGTATGGGTGGTGCTTTATCTATGTTAGAGATGTCTCTTTAAAAATTGAAAATGGACAAGTATGAGATGACATAAAAGTTCTTCTGTATTGGGAGTACATGTTTCAGAGGAAAATATTTTATTTTGAGGTGAAAAGTTTACAATCTCAAAGGACACAATAAAATATATTAACATACTTTTAATTACATTATAATGAAGAAACAGCAGCATCTGTTCCAAAGATGATTTGATTAACATAGGGGACCATAGGCAAAAATATACTGTATATTAGTATTACATTTAAGTCTACAATCATTTTGGGGGGAAACACTGTAAGCGAAGAGTTTAAAAACATCTGTTCGTCAAGTTTGAAGGGTCTTTCTTTTTTGTGGTCATGTGTAGGAATTGGACCTGACAGATTCTAGGACATTCCGGGACTTGAGTAAACCCATGGGAGCCCAGACGTGGGAGAGACTGGCTCAGTTCAGGAAGAGATTTGAAGACTGGGCAGACTTACAAGGTAAGACAGAGGTCAAAGGTCAAAGGTCAATAACTGTGACCCCATGACAAATATTCTACATCCATCCCCAACTTATAATCCACATCTGACCACTGAGGGGAAGTCAAACAAACAGTTATGACTTTTCTTCAGTTATTTTATAATCATGTCATATTTGTCAGTAATTGCTTCAGAATTACCCACCAGTTCCTCGTCTATTATCAAGGATTTATTTATTTGTGGAAATAGTACAAATCTAGTAAGAGACTTGGGCAAAAACATTCATGTGTTGTTAACCTGCAAAGAGGTACACGTGTATCTACATTATATTAGCTTTTAACAAGGTAGTAGCTCATTATACTGAGTTGGGAAAATTGCCTTTGCTTATTATTTAATTATATTACCAGTATGCAAGGTGAATTGATAGAAAAAATATAATTATACATGGGAAGCCCGGGGATGGGTAAGTACTATCAAACGAATGTCTGTAATTGTCTGTCCAAGTACAAGTTTCTAATGATATTAAAGCTACTATGTGGGTAATCAAATGTATAGTATGCATACATGCTTGATTTTAATCAGGAATGCTTTGTACGTATGGTGATGCTTTGTTTTTAAAGTTTGATATCTTTAGCCAGTCTAATGAGATTATATCCTTCATGTATTTCATTAATTAATTGATATGTTTTTTTTTTACATGATATGTTTTGAGGAATCAGAAAAGTGTCTAGAAATGCTGTGATTAGCAATCACTAATCAATGTACCTGTGTGGTTGGGAGTAATCGTACATTTTTGTAGGAACTTTGCTTTGTGATATGAGATAGCAATGACTGAATTACATGATTTAGAAGTGACCCTCTCTCTCTCTACATAATAATAATAATAATTATTATAATAGTGGGTTCTTGTATACTGCTCATGTCTGTCAAACTTGACACTCCTGGCGGTCGAATAAGACGGTGCACCAGTCCTTTTCAGGAATCCACTCAAAGAATGAATGAATACCCTTTTAAGTTTCTCTACCTCTATCCATACAATACCAAATAGCCCTGCATAGGACGAAACCGAATGAGTTCCTCTCTCTTACTCACTCTCTTTTCTATCCCCTTTCAAACCCAACGGTCCTTTAATGACTACTCACATGGTGAAACTACAAACTTATGAATTCATAGTTGTAAGCCAAAATTTCACTTGATTTTTGTTTGCATTTTAGATGTTAACTCTTTATGGGAATTAAAGAGCTGTTCAATTTCTGGTCATGAAATATAAACAAAATCTTCATTCTCAAAAGAACAAGATGAAACTTCATCATTTTATCTGTACCTGATGTTCCTCATATGATTCTTACAAATATTGAAGTGCAGTTTCATATGTAAAATAAAAACTACAACCATTTTCTTCATACTCTAACAACATTGTTTATTGTGCAGGCAAAGAAGCATACCTTCATTAACATTCTAGATAATTATATCTCATAACTGGGCGTTTTTCCTTTGCTGAATTATACCTGGGAATTAGAAGGAAAAACAAACAAATATTTTTCTCATTCCTAATCATACAAAAATTGAAATCTCTTCAACCTTTTTAATAGAAATCCAGATGTACTTTTGAGTTGAATATTTCAGACCTTTCGTGATTATAAATTACGTTAAAATACCAATGGAAGTTACAACAGCCATAACCGGTCAACTGTCTTCCCCCATAACATTTGTTTTTGCCCCCTCCTTAATCTATGGCTTCCTTAAAAAATCCCCAGGTTAATCCAGTTCATGAGTGCTCTCTAACAACCTTTATTATGCAATAATCCCTTTTCCTTCATTACTGCTTTGTTATCTCATAAGCATGTACTAGACCGTCGTGCTGGGTTTTAGGTAAGCATTTGATTTCACTAGCCTTCACCACAAAAAACATACAGATTTAAAGTTCTTTCTTCACGTTAGCTTTCAAGCGATCTTGATTAACCCTTAGACGTACAATATATTCAAAGTTTAGAAATTATGAAAATCAAGTCATATCAAAGGAACTACTAACAAACGAGTATTTGCATGATGGACAAAGTCTTTGACTGTTGAAAGAAACCAATTATCACACTCTGTACCCGCCTGCATTTGTTCCTGGTGTAGGGTTTATATTTGTTTATAGACACCCCTGGAAGAATTCCCATTTTGGGGTGCAGGTGCTTTTTCTTTGCTTACCCCCCTTTCATCCCTGTTCCACTGGAGGTACTCCATTCTACCACACCATCCTAACCGGGGGAATCCCCTAATTAAAGAACTTTTCTTTTCCCTTGAGTGGTCTGGTTGTACAGCTATATCTTTATATTAACATTTTGACATTTCAATGAGTCCTGATGTGAGGGGTTATGGATGTTTTGAGTTTGAAGTGGTGGGTTAGTGCAGAAATATAGAGTTTGTATCAGTTTCAATTTGAGTTTCCCTCTTTCTTACTTGTTAAGAAATGTGTAATTGCGATCGAGTTCCTATTTATTAAATCTTTTGGCAAGCGTAATCATATATGTTGTACATCCACTAATACAGATGAAGCTCCATAAAAGGATGATGTGTGTCCGCTCATTTTCATTGTCAAATCGGCTACAGTTGTATCATGATACATGTACTTTTAATTGTTAGGAAATTGTATTAATTTATTAATTTATTTGGTATTATTTCAACAGAGTAGCCCCGACAGTATTTAAAATATGTTTATAAATACTTTGGGACCCGGCATAACATAAACACTATAGAAGACATACATGTACATATTAGTTACATTGTGAAGTAATATTCAGGAAGGTTTTTCCAGGGAATTTAAAAAGCAAAATAAACAAGAAATGGAATTAAGTATCTAAGGCTGACAACTGTTTTGGGACAATCATTCCACATTTGTGGGTTTGACTCAATAAATTTTGATTCAGAAAACTGTCTTGAAAGGGTTTGAATTTGGATCAAAGTGTAATGTTGCTGTGTAATTTTCACTCTGCATTTCAACACAAGAATGTACAAGTTACTAAATGAGAAATAACATTTATATATTTATTATGATTAATACATTTGAAAATGAGTGAAACGTCACTGTTTGAACCATTACATCCATATCAACAACATGCTCACTAGTGCTAGAATACATGCTGAATTGTATGTTGTGCTCAATATGTGCAAACGCATTAATAAAATGTTAAAGGGATCCGGTAACTTTGTCTCAGATTCTGAAACAAAATTCTAGATTTAGCTCATGATGCAATGATAATTATAAACCTTTAGGTCAGTCAGGAACCCCATGACGTTTACAAGCTGATCGCTTGTCTGATTATCAAGATATTTATGATTGTAATTACAAATTTTGAAAACCGTTCGCCTGACGGTTTTCATAACACTATCGTCTATTGGGGAAAACGAGTATGGTAAAACCGGTCACTTAAAGATTTTTACTTTTTTGAGGCACTTCTTGATCATTTTGAAGCGCAATTTTTTTAGGGCTTTAATATTACACCATACCACAGACACTGATAACATGTAGGGCCGTGTATCTCAGATTTTTCATTGTTACACGATCCCTTTAATAAAACCCACTCATCCATAGTAGTAAGGTTAGAGGAAATGATATGGTAGATTGATACATATACATGTACATTGTCAGCTTAATCCATGAATTTATTATACACTTATACATACAAATGTATTATACATTTATACCTTTACATTCATCTAATCAGAGCTACTAAGATTTGTACACATATTACTTGCAAATATGAAATGTTATGATGTACATTGGTACATTTTGAACAATTTAGCATTATGTGCAAAACTTACATTTGAATGTATGCACTACATAATCATTCCTTAATTCACTCTCACCTATTAAACACCTATTAAACTCAAAAGGTTATTTACACATATGTTTTTATCTAACATCAGTTAATAAATCTGTCTTTCTCCTATTGTTTATTTGTAGTAAAGGGGTTACAGGTCATTGTTGTACAAGAAACAGCCAGACAATCTTGAGAATGTTTATGCCAAGTTCAAATCTATTTTGTGTAAGGCCAATAAAGCTTTGAGTTAGAAATTGTAATTGTGAACAATGTCACAGTTATTGCTAATACAAGTGGTGGAAAACAGATCGTTTTATCCATCTACATCAGCAGTTAACTACAATTGTCTTTTAAAAGTTATTTTTTAGCTTCAGGGTACTAAGTAATTTTTTTAAACCAATGCAAAGTATAAATTTAAAAGTATCTATGAGTTTTTATATTAAAGTCTGCACTCCTGATTTATTTTATTGGCAATAAGTACCTTTAATACCTATATAAATGAATGTATCTAGCAATGGATGGTAATACTTGGTTTTCATGAAGCAATAATAATGGCTTCTTATATAGCGTTCATATCCTTTATGAGTGACGAGCATGGTACTTAGACATTGTTACCATGGTTATAACCGAGCTGCCAAAGTACAATGTAACTAGCGCTCAAGCATATCAGGTACCCATTTACACCTGGGTGGAGAGTGGCAAACATAGATAAACATCTTTCCAAAGGACGTTAGTGCTGGGTTGAGATTTGAACCCTGTACCTTGTGATCTACAGTCTGGTGACTTATTCGCTAGATCACAACACCTCTAAAAAAAACACCAGCATGTATAGGATTGTTGCTTTAGAGCTGATATTTAGGTATCCTAATTTCTGGTGGCAGACATGAAAATGAATCATCTTCTTTCACATGTTGCATAACTGCCCCTTTTTTATTCTGTTGATTTATGCACTGTTTTTTCCAAAGTCCCTTTCAGTCCTTTTTGAATTTGGTGGAGGATTTAATTTGTTCCCCTTTTTAGTTTTTACCCAATGAACCTTCTGCATGGCAATGAAGTTTAATATATCACTTATGTTATTTAAACAATGTCAATGATTAAAAAAAATGATTTTTGTAATGATGGTTATAGTGGAAGTTACGTGTATGATGGTTAGTGTCTCAACTATTTAGTGGGGTTTATATAATAATAGTCATGATATTTATCTATGGGTTTTATGACAGAATTACATGAATTTTGTTTCATTAGGAACATATACAGTACATGGAGTGGTGACGTTTGAAGTGGAAATGTATTCATATGTTAGCATCTTTGTCTTACCTAATCCATCTAGCTCTTACCTAATTTTAAATCTTTGATAGATATGACAAGATAGTGTTTTGTGTGCATTTACAACTTTTTGTTTCAAATATCATGTGAGAAATTCAATCAACTCATTAATATTTCCTCTGTTTACAAAACTGTATAAGGAAGAGTGCTTTCCTCATTTTTAATCATGTAGAATATAATTACAGTGTGTTTCTGTGAAACTTAAATGCACATTAATCAACTGTAAACTGTAGCAGCGTTATCATTTGAAAACTAATCATCTATCACAGTGCTACCTGCACACGTAATTGTTAAAACTGATTTTATATATTCTCTAAACTTGAACATTTGAAGACACAAATTGCTAACACACACCGAGTTTCATGGTCGTGATTCAAATCTAATATTTGCATGAATTGGCCAAGCTCCAAATTACACGTAATTGCTAAACAACGTTTGAATTTGATCTTGCTATTTTTTTCATCTGTGTATAACAAAACTTCTGTGCTATCTGCACAGTATTCTATCAGCTCATAACTATAGTGTGTGTTTTTAAATTAATATTGATTCTCTTTGTGTGAATTAAAAGAAGAACAATACTTGTGTGTTATAAAACAGTTTGTATTAGTTTAATAAGCAGCAACAAAATAATTTGGATTTGCAAATTAAATCCCGCATTTAGTTGCATGCCCTCGGATAAAAGGTTGAAAAATACAGGATGAACACGTGCAATAGTTCGGTGATCAGAGCTGTTGGGCCTGATTGTTAATAATTTGGAAAGTAAAAGAAACATTAACAAACTGAAAACTATCAATCTCATCATTGGTAGGCTCAACATGTCATACTTAGCTTACATGTAATTTGGCCCCCAAACCATTCATTTATATATTTTTCTCCATGTACATGTTTATGTATCATATGGATTGAAGAACCTTGCACCATTATAAGGTTAAGTCTGGGAAGTTGTGTCTGCATAGAGATGAGGAACAATTAAGGTCTAAGAAGTTTGGAAAGAGAATTGGAAATCTCTGAAAGGGACCTAAAAATGGATGAAATTCATCCTTATCTTATCTTATTGTAAGCCAATAAGAGTCCCCTAGAAGGAAATGATGATTTCTATGTCATCTGATACTGATTACAAATGTATGTTTATTGTTCCTCTGCAGATGACACGCCCCCATGTTACTACAGCACGCACTATTCCTCTGCCATGATTGTAGCATCGTACCTCATCCGTATGGAGCCATTCACTCAGCACTTCCTCAGGTTACAGGTATGTAGGTGGTGGTGGTGGTGGTGGTGGTGGTGGCGGTGGTGGCGGCGGCGGCGGCGGCGGCGGCGGCGGCGGCGGCGGCGGCGGTGGTGATAATGATGCTAATGATGAAGATATTGATGTCGATGATGATAAAGATGATGATGTCGATGATGATAGTATCACAACTTTTTTATAATTGATGTAACTACTGGTACTACAGTCACCTTAAGAAAAACCAATTTCTCCACTTTTCTCGTCTTGCAGGGTGGCCATTTTGATTTAGCTGACCGGATGTTCCACAGTATCAAAGACAGCTGGCTGTCTGCATCCAAGCATAACACAGCAGATGTGAAGGAGCTCATCCCAGAGTTCTTTTACTTGCCAGAGTTTCTGACCAACGAGAACCACTTTGATTTAGGTGAGTAACACTCAAAACATATCCTTCAGCCTTCGATGTCAGACTTATGGAGTTCTAGAGGAATATCCAAGTTGTTTCTTCCTCATCTTCTTCTGCTTAAAAGTTTCTTAAGAATCAAGGCTTATCCTTGTGCTAACATTTCCTGTTTTTAAAAGCATATAGCATCATTGTGGTGTCAATTCTAACTTCTAAACAAACAAAAATACAAACAGATACATAAAAGTGGTAAGAATATAAATATGTATCAATCATAAATTATCTATGATTGAAGAAGAATTTGTTTGGTTCAATCCAATTATCTGATTGGATGATACATGACAACAAAATTCAGTTATCATAAGATGATATTGCCACTCTCATTGGTCACTTATTTTCTTGCTGCATCCTACCAAGCAACTATTGTTTCAGATTTGATAAGGAAAACAAAATTGCTTTATCTCCCAGTGTCTTTCTTTCATAAAAGATCTCTCCTATGAAGATTCTTAACATTTATATTTTAGATTTCTTGCACCAAGATTAGATTTATATGCTATTAGTGTGTATGCTTTTTATTGCTTTAAAGCCTACATGTATCTGCACTATTTTGGCAAGGAGGGATGACACCTCCCTGCTTGGTCACTGACATGTGACCATGGGGGACCAATGGTCAACAATTAGGCATTGTTGGCTATATAGAGGGCGCAAGTAGCTACAAGTAGTGCAGAGAGGCTTTAAGGTTAAATGATCTAGATCTTTGACGAAATGATGACAGAATTTGTTTATTAAATGCCTTTCCACTTTCATGGGTCTTCGTTGTTGACAGGTGTGAAGCAGAGTGGCATCGAGCTGGGTGATATCATCCTACCCCCCTGGGCTAAGGGAGATCCTAAAGAGTTCATACGCCTCCACAGAGAGGTAATGTAATGTAATCCTGGTAGCATCATGGATTTGTTCAGAATTAAAAGCATTTAATTATAGTAATAATAATAATAATAATAAACAACATTTATAAGAAGCTTAATACGGTTGTTTTAAGTGCACCGTTGTCAGTCTACAAATTACCAACCAAAATTTATAATGAACATACATTTATTAAATCTTTTTGTTTCACCATAAATCATGCATAAATCATGCATTTATGAAAGTTTGATTCTTTATTACAAATTCGCTCACATAATTATTAAATGAGATGTCTCTAGTAATTTCACCGCAGCCACTCTATAAGTATGTACAATATTTCATCGTCCCTTTTTTAATGGACAACATTCCCGAAACAGTATGAATTAAAATTTGTAAACAAAATATTTACTACAGTCAAACCTGTCTAAAGCAACCGCCCACTATCCACAAAAGTGTTCTTTGAAGACAGGTTCCTTTAGTACATGTTTCAATGAGAAACCATTTTCAAGGGAAACAACAAATCAATGTGGTCTTTCTAGACAGGTGGTCGCTAAAGCAGGTTTGACTGTATAACATTGAACCATGAGGGCACATCATAACGCAATGTTGAATGCTGTGATTTCCCACAGGCTTTAGAGTGTGACTATGTGAGCGCTCACCTCCATGAGTGGATCGATCTCATCTTTGGTTACAAGCAACAAGGCAAGGAAGCTGAGGAGGCCCACAATGTCTTCCACTATCTCTTCTACGAAGGCAACGTGGATATCTACAGCATCGATGATCCTCTCAAGAAGAATGCTTTCATTGGTGTCATCAACAACTTTGGACAGGTCCCCAAGCAGGTGAGAAACCCTTGATCCGATATATTTGCACCTACGACACTTGCTTTGGGATTTAGGGTTAGGGTTAAAGTTGGGTTTTAGGCTAGGTTTAGGGTTAGGTTTAGATGTAGTTATGGTGTTGGTAATGGGGACATGTACAACAACAGTATGAGCTCCTACAACGATTGCTTTGGGATTTACTTCTTAAAAATGTAGGATTAGGGTAAGGTGGGGGGGGGGGGGTTAAAGTTGGGTTTTAGGTTAGGTTTAAGATTGTATGTAGTTAGGATACAGTTGATGTGGATATCTACAGCATTGATGATCCTCTGAAGAAGAATGCCCAAACAGGTGAGAGACCCTTCATCTGTCATTTGCTCTGACTTCATTTCCTCCAGGCTTTATTTTTTGAACAATACAGGATTTTGGTTAAGATCAGGGTTAGCATTCGGGTTGTGTCTGGGTTTTAGGGTAGGTTTAGAGTTAATGTCATTGATAATGCTTTCAAGAAGAATTCTGTCCTTGGAATCATCAATAACTTTAGACAGCTGAGCAAGCAGCTAAATTCCAGTGATCGGACATTTTCTCTGGTGACATTTACTCGGCTGTCATTAGCTCTGAACATTCTTTTTCCAAAGATTTAGGGTTAGGATTAGGGTAAGGGTTACAGATAGATTTTAATTTAAGGTGTAGGGTCAGGGTTAGGTATGGTGTAGGGCACATGGATATTTTCAGCATTGAGAATCCTTTTGCAAATGGTGCTGTGTGAGGAGACATCAACAATTTTGTCTAAAGCCTCGGTCACAAATGCCATTACGAACTGCTACGAACGCTGTACGAACGATTTTCAGACAATAGAAATTCAGGAAGACAATGGAAAAACAGAGATTCGTACAAAATTATCATTCGTACGAACTTTTGTGACCGTAGCATTACTCAAATGAATTTCTTTCATATTTTTTGTCCTCTGTAGCTGTTCAAGAAGCCTCACTTACAGAAGCGAGTGAGTAACCGGGTAGGAGACAATGCTGGTAACTCCATTGCTATCTCAAGGCTCTTCTTCCACAACCTGGACACACTCAGACCATCATTACAACCACTCAAAGGTAAGCATAGAGAGAAGTTGTTCATCTTTTGCATATTTTGTTTATACTCTGGCTGCTTCTGATTCAGCGTACATGTAGTTTCCAAAGCACATTAAAAGTGTATAGAGACGTCATTCATTTGTGATATATTGAGGTAGAAACATTCGAGAAAAAAAACTTTTGGACACAAAATCTAAATTTGTTGAAAGAGCTAGCTTGTAGTCACAGTCTGCACATGATTAGGTAAAGGTCAGTCATACCGAATTGTAAAATCAGCTGAGGCAAATTACTTGATTATGAAGCTGTGTGATCATTAGTTCATTTATGTATCAATGCATTTAATGGTGTGCAGTTGTGAAAGTATGTTGTCATGAGGGGAAACGAAAAAATTCTTTATATTGCACCTAATTTACCAATAAAGTGATTATTCTACAATGCAGGAATGGGGGACTTTCCAATTATTTGTTGTCAATTAGGCCATGCTCTTTAATACTTGGAACTGGTCTATTGAATTTTTTTATGGAACACTTGTAAATTACTGGTTTGCCTTGGAATGAGCCTAGAGAATAGGCTGTGCCTGTATTGTGAAAAGTTTCTGAATGAATCATTTAGTAAGGTAGCCATCATAGTTTATTTATTCCTTAAGCATCCATGGGACAAGCATTAGATAATAATAATAATAATGGCTTCTTATATAGCGCTCATGTTCGCCACGTTGTGGCGCTCCTGGCGCTGCCTGAATATTACCCTGGCTTTAGCAAGGCGGCCATTACCACGCTCTAGCATTTCAAGGAATTGATTCCTGCCAGGTACCCATTTCCATCACCTGGGTTGAGTGTGGCGAATGTAGATCAATGTCTTGCCAAAGGACATTGGTGCTGCAGCTGGACTCGAACCCCGAACCTTGTGATCCACAGTCCGGTGATGTATCCACTGGACATGACCACGACATCTCTAATAATGATATATTTGTCATCTTCAATTGCCCTCCTATCAGAGCTGAAGGGAGCTGTTGGTCAGATCAGGCAGGTGGACAAGTCCATCCTGGCCGTGGAGCAGAATAAGACCCTCATCCCTCCGGCCTACAACCGCTACCTGGCCTTCGGCTACGCAGACTACAGCCTACGCATCGGCAGCTATGACTCGGACAAGGCAACGACGGTCGCTGAGGGCAATGGATGCGGGGAGGTGCTGTGTGCGGTCTGTCCCAACAGCAAGACACTGATCACTGGTGGCAGTAGCACTGTAAGTTTTAAAGGTCATTCTCTTGGTCGATATTTGAAAGAGCTAAAGTAAGAAGTCATCAGCCATTGATTACTGAATTCTTTCACTCCCGGAGGAAAACAAAACCACCTGTTTCCTGTAAATAATGGGTGAATTTGTATCAGTTTTTTTTTTGTTAAATTCTTTTATTATCATTTTAATCATTTTAAATTTTTGTAATTCTTTAATGAACCAGTGAGAAGTATTACCATATTTAGGCCAATTTCATCTTTGTTATTATAATCTTAAACAGATAGATGCACATTGTATATTAATTATCAAGTCAAAGATAGAAAATGATATTTCGTGCATTCATTCAGGCAAATATTTTTCACAGACTCTAGCACTGGCAACAGACAGCGATGCCATAAGACACTCAACTCTTTTTATCCACCCACAGCAGTTTTGTTTACTTTCTCTATCAATTAGTCTCGCATACCCAGAAGGTCACTTACATACAAAGGTCACTAGACCTGTACAAGTGACCTTGCTTGGCTTATATCACACTTTGTATGTTATAGTACATTCCAAGTATTGTTTACAAGTAATACATTATCACTCTTGTTTGTGCTTTCACAGGTTGTGAATGTTTGGCAGCTTGAGATGGGCAAAGAGAGATCAAAACAGATGACGCTCAAACAGGTATTGTATGGTTTCCTTTAGACTATATTTAGCTTAGCAATGATTACATCATGTTGACCAAAGTTGAAAATATATCATCGACAGCAGCAGAGCGGTTGAGAAAATTGTCTTTAACACTGTTTAGTCTAAGGATTAAATAGACCAAACAGTTATACATGTTTATACACCACGGATTACTTTAGTAACAGAATATATTTAGACCAACAATATATTTATATGGAGATCAAAGTTTAAAAGAGTTTGCTGTCAGCAATTGAAATGATAAGGAAAAAAAGGATTTTCATATTGTTTGTATCCATAAGGCCAGTCATAGTCCAAGAAAATGTGAAAAATCACCATTACTATTTACAAATTAATTAAAAAAAGATGTGATACAGATTGATACAGATATAATAATTTCAATAATAATTGTAATTAAGATGTTTTTACAGATTAAAATAACTCAGAAAAAGTGCATATGGCAATTAGTAAGGTCCCCATTTCTCTCCTGGGTATAGAGTGGCAATTTAGATTAATGCCTTGCCAAAGGACATAGGTGTTATGTCGGGGATCGAACCCACGACCTTTGCATATCAAGCCATGCGTTTTGTTAAACCACCCGACTACGGCACCTCATTCTTGGTTTTGACCTTTGACCTTGTCTTTGTATTTGTTAGGCACTGTATGGACACATGGGAGCTGTGACATGCATTGCAGCTTCCACATCGTACAACATCATCGTCAGTGGGTCACGTGACCAATCCTGCCTCATGTGGGATCTCATACGACTGACCTTCGTCCGACAGATGAGGGCGCTAGGAGCCCCAGTCACGGCAGTCTGCATCAATGAGCTATCGGTGAGTATGGGATTGATAAGAGCTAATTGAATGCATTTAATTGGCTTGTTGAATATCAGAAAGGAGCCATTAAAAAAAAACCTTTGTTAATAGTCCTGTTGAGATCTAATTGATTTATTCAAGCCTACAGTGATAACATTTTACTCTTCTTAATATGGCCTATGACTATCTAGATACACTTTGCAACCTATATTATGCACAAAATAGAGAGTAGAATTAATATCCTTCCTTGTCAGTCATTCCTTTTGTTTGGATATCTGATGCTCTAGCTTTTGTTTGGGCTAGAGCCACAGAGGCAATCATGAGCAAAAATCCACTGAGATTTGAGATAGATTTCTACCTTCTAACTTTGTCTTTGTACAGTTAACAACTAAATTACCAAGATGTGTAATTTTGTAAGTACCTCTGTGAAAATTGTCCTGTTTTATATTTCTTGAAAATTTGATGTATTAAATCTTACTTCTAAAACTATTCAACAAAGACCCTAATTCAACCAGTCCACCTTTCATTCTTGAGTTACGATAAACACACAAAAACATAAAATAAACCAGGGGGTATAATTAATTTAGTTGTAAACTGTATATATTTGAACTTTGTTGATGAAATTGGTGATCATTACGTCTTCGATCCCATTCATGTGTTTTCATGCAGGGTGACATTGCAATCTGTGCTGGAGTGTATCTGTATGTATGGAGTATCAACGGAGACATGATAGCCAGTGTGAACACATCAACAGGGAGGGAACAGCAGATTCTATGCTGTGCAATGTCCGAGGTAAGCTCTCTTCCTTATTTTTAGAAAAGCAAGTGCATGTACTGTTTCTGTTTATCCAAATTACCTTAGCATCGCTTTGAAATGACTGTATAATGCCAAAGTAATATTAATTTTGTTACCCAGTTTTTTATTTTATGGTAGGCGGAGAGCGTAATTCAAAGCTGTCCTTCTGTCGTTCTAGATTAACAAGTATCATTGATATAAGTGCCACAATAGGGTCTAATTGTCCAGATTATGTCACTTTCTTGGCTTTTTACATGATACATTAAATAATTTTTACTCACTCTCTCTCTCCCTCAGTCATTTTTTCTTTCAGTTTCAGTTTACATTTGCTACATGTTTTTGTTGTTATGTCAGTCAATTTACAGGCAAGTTTCATTGTCGCTAAAGGCAAAGTTTACGGAACAGACAGTCATTTAAAATACCAATACAGTCTATAATCATAATAGTGTTTAAAAATAATTTTAAAACATACCTGTTTGATTCGGTGTATATATAATTTTTCTGTCATATTTCTAAGTTCTATCTTTTGTTCCTTCGTTTATACTGCAGATGCTTTTATGTGATCTATTTTTTTTCTTTGTCACAAGTGTACCTTGATCAATAGATTTCAATTGGATTTGGGCCTTACAAATCTAATATTATCAATCATTCTTTGGAATTCTCTTACCATCGTAACTCCAATGGATTATTCTTCTTTTCTCTGCGTCTTTATCTAGCTGGTTGAATGGGACACACTCAATGTTGTTATCACAGGATCCAGTGATGGTGTAGTCAGGGTCAGTACACCTCTATCTCATAATTATCTTACTAAAGTTGGATTTAATTATCCTCTCATGTAATTAAGTTGTGGTTAATGTTGTTGTCCTCTGAGCAGCCTCGAGCCACAAATTCTCATCATTGAGAAATGTATTTTGCTTCTAGGGAAATGTTTCGTTGTTGAAAACATGAAAATAATTTTCAGAAGGGTGTTCATTTACCAATTAACAAACTAGCCAAGAAAAAAAAGGGGCATGTTTTCTTTGAATTTACTCATTGGAAAAATATTAATTCCTTGCATATTGTCGTTTTAATTCACAAGTAAAATACAAGTTCATGCTGCTTTTAGAGTACTAACTTCTGTACCATACATGTACATTTTGTATACCCATGGAAAATACTCTGTACAACCTGTACTTTACAGGTGTCGTAACTTGGCTTTATCAAGGGTACAGTCACTAATTACCGGTTGTATAAATTTGAGCCCTGCAGCTCCAATTAGTGTTTTCTTTGAGGGTTTTGGTTAAAAGGATATGATGTATCTTGTGAAGTGATGCTGTTCAAATCGAGGGGTCAGTGACACAAAAACGCAACTCCATTTTGGCCATTTTGAGAAAGAGAGGTTTATGTCTCACTGAGCACTTGGGCCTTAATGAGTTAAGTCTATGTTTCACTAGCCATTGACTTCAATGAGGTGTTGGGTGGAGTTAAGTCTTTGTGTTTCCTGGAAAGCCCATATTTTTCTGAACATTTTGATATCAAATACTCATTTTGGCATATGTAGTTACGTCTTTGTGTCAATTAACCCTTAAAATGTTCTCTAACGTCGAATCATTTCACCCTAGATGTGGAGTGTTGAGTATGTCCAGGTGCCTGATGAAACCAACGGCCGAGGTGAGAATGCCACCCTTACAAACACATCGGTAGATTCCAAGGAGAAGGCCATCGAGGGTGTCGACCAATCAGAGGACAGTCCTTCGGAGGAGGACAGTCAAAGCGTTGAGAGTGCAGGGTCCACACCCAGGAGGGACAACACGGACAAATCCTTGACCGACTCGCTGTCTGAAGACTTCCGGGATACCCTCTCGGTCAACAGCAACATCTCCAGCGGGCGTAGCTCCCCCGTCGTCAGGGATGATAAGGAGGAGAAGGATGGGAGCGCGTCCCAGAGGCTGAAGCCACCGGCGTCACTTCCTGTTGCCCCGCCCAGGAAACGGAAACTGGAGAAGATGGGATCGTCCGCAAGCCTCTTGAGCAACAAAGAAGGTGCGGAAGATGAGAGGACTCAGAACCAGGATGTTGAGAATGATAAGAGCAGAGAGGAGCTGAGTAAGCAGTCAAGTAGCGATGCTACCAGCCTGAGCAGCAGTGTCGGTAGCACGCCTACGGTACCTGATGGATCATTGTTAACGGTTGGAGACCAGGCCCTGGGTGATGTTCCTCTCAGCCCTTCCAAGGGGTACATCATGGTGACGGAGAACGACCTGAAGGGATTTGACGAGGATTTTGAGGAGGAACGGTCGGCATCCCATCGGAACAAGCTCAAACCTGGTAAATGTTTGTTTTATTCTGTATGACTTTTATGAGACATATTGTAGCCTCTGTTTTGTCCACAACAGATATATATGTCATTCTATTCCGTATTCTATAAATTGATGAGGCAAATCTTGATTTGCTGTATTGTGATTGTTCATTGAAACAGACCGTTTGTTTAAAGTGTAAAAAAAACGTTAGATGATTTGTTTGTTGCCTCCTGTGCAATGTTGATAGAGAAATATACTTTTTTAAATCCTTTTAATGAATTTTCTGTAAATGCAAAACCACACAGGAGACTCACTGAATCTGTTGATTTACAAACATTGATTAAAAACATAGTGTTGATGGTGAATAATTCGCTTTTTACCTACCTAATAAAGATAATCCTTATATACTGATTGTGTAATCATACCTTGGGTCTTTCATTGTTAAGGTTTCAAATGGCAGCGTCAGCTGGTGTTCCGCAGTAAGCTCACCATGCACACAGCGTTTGAGAGGAAGGACAACTCACAGCCTGCTGCCGTCACTGCTGTAGCTATTTCAAGGTAAGCTTGAGGAGACAATGTAGGTGACCACTATAAACAGGTGGTCTTTATAGAGAGGTGGCCGCTGTAATAAGTTTGACTAGTTTCTCTCATTAAATGAAATGTAACATTTTGTTATTAGGAACACTTGTAGAGCAGTCTAAACTATACAGCGCTATTCTGGCTATGGTACAACCCATTTTTTGCATGTTCTGAGCTACATTGTGTGAAAAATGCAATTCCTGCAAAGCATTTTTACGCTTCAGTTACCCCATAGCTTCAAGTCTGAATTAAGCATATTTCATGCATATATCATACCCTGTCAAATATTTCTTTCTGTTACTATTTCTGTTGAAATTGAAGTACATGCAGCACTGTCTTTATGTAGAACTCAAAATTCATTTTTTATGTGATTGTATTACATTGTATATGGAATTGAAATTGAATTCATTGAAGGTAATTGTATTTTATTGTGATTTGATTTGATGTGATATGATTTCATGCAAATTGATATGATATACATATAATGAGGAGAGCAATAAGATAAATTCATACGATTGTGGCATGAAATTATATATTTTGTACGAAATTATCTATTCAATTCAAGGTTTATTAAAAACATGTGTCGCAGCCCAATGGCTGAATTAGTCATGTGTACAGTTAAAAGACTCATTACATATTTCAAACATAAAATACAGCTACAATTGATTTGTCAATACTGAAATATGTGTAGCTAATATGGTACGATTGCTTGGGCAGCAAAAGTATTCTAGTTGGTATTAACATGATGATAAATCTAATCTCTTCCCATCCATGTTAACCAGGGATCACATGAAGGTGTTTGTTGGTGATGACCGTGGCCGAGTCTTCTCCTGGTCAGTGGTAGACCAGCCTGGTAAGGCTGCCGCTGACCACTGGGTCAAGGACGAGAGTGGAGATAACTGTCAGTCGTGTTCCACCCGCTTCACTCTGACTGAGAGAAGACATCACTGTAGGAACTGTGGAAAACTCTTCTGCCAAAGGTAGGTCCTCTGATAGAATACTAAAACCATATACAGTCAAACCTGTCTACAGCGACCGTCGAAGGGAAACAAAGCATGTGCTTGTTGTAGACAGGTGGTCACTAAAGCAGGTTTGACTGTAATGCTAATACGAAGGGTCAAAACAGAATCACACAACAAATTCTTATACTGTTAGAAGACATCACAGTAGGAACTGTGGAAAACTCTTCTGCCAAAGGTAAGACAATAGATAAAAAGAAATACCTCATGTACGTTGCAACTTTTTGACAGGAAAGAGATAAGAGATCTTGAGACATATGCATTGGATGCCAGAAAATTGGGATAAGGCTCCTTTCCTTTGCAACACCCATCAAAGTAGCAAAACAAGAACTCAATCAGAAATATATTTAAACATTTCTTAACAATGTGATACACTTATTCTGCACAAGAATTTTAGTGCAGCAGGAATTAATACAAGGTACATTTTTTACAATTCAATTTTTGCCTGGATGGTAGCGGGAGGAGGGGAGAACAAATGAATTAGGATAAAAGTCATACTGATGTCATCAGTTATTTCTAAATGTATTTTCCATGTATCTTTGCACATTGTGACTCATGATTTTATCTTTGTATCTATCTTCAGGTGCAGCCGCTATGAATCTGACATCCCGCGACTGCGTATCAACCGGCCTGTTCGGGTCTGTGGAGTGTGCTACCTACAGCTCAAAGCGCCCCCTTCAGTCATGGATGGGAACTCACACAGGAGTTGACCTGCCATCATCTCCAAAGCTTAAAGTAACGTTTGGAGAATCGATTCTCAAGTGACTGTCTGGATGCTACCTGTGTGATTTGTATGTGTGTGTCTCAGCCCTTCTTTAAGTGTGTGGATGTGGGTGTGTTAACACTTGACCTAGGTTCATACCGATATGGATGTTGTCAATGCTTTGTGACCCAATGTTAAGGTGTGGACAAATCTAGGACTCTTTCTGTCTCTCTTAAGGATGTGCAAATAAATGCAGATGCATTTAGTAAGAATATAGAGTGAAGAACATCATTTAAAATACAACCAACATCATCCTATAAGTTAGATGTCCAATATGCAAGAGAGAGAGAGAGAGAGAGAGAGAGAAAGAGACAGGGAGGACCGCCACTTAGATTGGGAAGTTGATTCAGACACCAGTCATTGTTGCCAGTCAGTCACACAGAAAGTAATGCAATCTGGTCCATACCAGTTTAATCCGGTTTAAACCAACCTTGACCAGATCACGTTTCTCATTTGTCAACATATTAGTGACTTGCTGGGAAATGAGAGGCCTGTGCTCACGAGCAGAAGATCTAAATGTCACATGGTCCTGTAATCTCTCTCCCAATCTCATTGATTTAACAGCCATGGTATGGTATAATACTACTTGTGCAATTCTTTGGCAAAGATTAATTCTGGTAAAAAAAATACAATTCTATTGTCAGAGAGCCACATGGTTACAGACCAAAGACAGGAAGAGGTGGAAAACCTTCAGGTGATCTTTAAGTCAGCAGTTTGGTTTATCAATATGTTAATGTCACAATACATTTATGCATGTAGATGTAGGGTCGCTCACTGTATAGAACTGTATCATGTGCAATAATTTGTCGCGTCCATTCATAGAGATTGGGTTAGTCAGTTGTAGAGGTATATCATCGTCAGGTCATATTCTTTTGAGCAAAGGATGTCATTAATCCATTACCTACTGGAACCGTGTAGCTCCTGTATTAAACATATGGGAACAAAAGTGTTCAATAGTAAATGGATTAATTGAGACAATCCTGTTTTTTCCTTCTTTAGGTATGAACATACAGGAATTTGAATACTGTTAAACCTGTCTATTAAGGCCACCTATTAAAGGGAAACACATATAGTGGCACTGTAGACAGATGACCTTTCTAGACAGGTTCTACAAACACATGATTCCTCCTAGAGGGAGAAGATATAGGTGACCACTATAGACAGGTCCTACTCTATATGAAATGGCATTACCCTCTATTGAGACAGATTGTTCTTTGTCTGTATAACAAAGCCAAATGGGTATTAAAGTGATATCATTGAACACATAGTTAACCCTTTGCTAACGGGAACCTGGTGGTCCCTGTGTTAAGCATATGGGACCTATACAATTCAGTAGTCAACAAGTTAATGACCTTCTGTTCCTAATTAGACAGTAAAGACCTAACATACGTTTTAAGTGTGATTGAACTCAGAGGTCTATATGCTACTTATTCAGTGTGAGATTGGATCTAAAATCACATTCAACCAAGGGAAATATTAGACCTTGGACTTCCTTCCCTAGTTAGCCTAAACTCAGCTTTGGGTCAATTATTTCAGCAGAGTATGGGTCAAAATGTTTTCATGCACAGTACTTGTCAGCTCTCGACTACAATATATTTCACTAGAGCCTTCATTCTATCCCCATGCCTGTATATTGAACATGTACATGTAATGTACATGTAGCTAATGCAGTCAAACCTGTCTATTATGACCACCTAGGGAAACAGAAAATGCGGCCGCTGTAGACAGGTGGTCATTCTAGACGTGTTATAAAACACATTTGTTTTTCGAGGGAGACAAAGTACATGGCCACTACAAACAGGGGGTCTTTATAGAGAGGTGGCCACTATGACAGGGTTGAGTGTACAAGTAAAAATAAAACAATTCTCTAAAAACTTAGATTTGTATTCAAGAAATGGACGTGATCATGGTCACTTTATATTGCTGTATTATTTGGACTCTTGCCATTACTCTACGATCCACTCTGGATCGTGTCCATTCATATAATATGCAATTCTAAATGATTTGAATCTATGCCTAAATATAGACTACTGAAGGGCTGGAAATGCAAAGGGGGGATAGATAGTGAAGCTTTGAATTTGATGTCGATTGAGTGGGAGATCTAGATTAGTCCAATAATTAGACCAGGGCCCCATTTCACAAAACTTGTCATCAGTGACAAATGACAGTCTGTGTTATAAGCTACTGAAATCCTTGCTTCTGATTGGCTATCAGCAGATTTGTCACTGATTTTTGTTATTTGTCATTGAATAAAAGCTTTGTGAAAGGCCCACAGGGCCCCGTCTTATAATCGAGTTGATATCAATTGCAACTTATTTGCGATTGATATATCAATCGTCACGATGTACATAAGAGATAAGAGACTGCAAACTTGCAATTGATTGTAGGACTTGCGATTGATTTGGATCAATCACAACTCTTTATAAGATGAATGATTTATTCAGCCAATATCACATGGTGATATCTTAATGCTTTTGCCAAACTGACATAGAAAAACAAAGTATAACAGGAGGTGGCGAAATTCTACATGATGATAGTTTTATCTGATGCTATCTATTGTGTCTTTTCCAACACTTTGTATTTGATCTATGCCCTTTACAATCTCTAGAAAATAGTTTGGAAAATGACAAATGATACCTTTAACTGTATTTCGCCTACTGACTGAATGACGCAAGTTATGTGTGATTTCTATCCAATATATTTGAGAAATATTGTGACAATTCTAAAGTCTTTAGTGGTTTTGGCTCATTGTTTGTTTTCTAGCTTGACGTCAGTACTTTGAACCAAGGAATGCGTCTTTATATCAAATGCCAACAAGTCAACAAGTGCAATTTAATTTCAGAATTCTTGTAATAATATCTTCCTGTCTTGTGGATATATAGTAGCTTTTGACTAGAAGATTATCTTAACTTCATACTTGAGTTCATACATGTATATGTACAAAGTTTTGCACCAATATGATTTACTTTTGTTCCATTTTTATTTTTACATCAGTTTTGTATTTTGTTTTCTTTCTTACTTTTCAAAGGCATATTCATACCTGAGCATATACAGTACTACTTGCTCTTTGATTAAGTTTGCAACATGAAAATGTCACAGTCTTGTTACAACTTCAGCATGATAAGGTCTGCAATTGCTTGGTAAAATTGTATGGTAGCAGTTTGTGTGCTAGTAAGGTTGCCAGACATTTGGCACAAGTCAAACAATTTTTATCATTCTACCCCTTCTTGCGTGTGGTTTTTTCCCCTGTAATTGCACAGGCATTTAATACCGCAAGGCACTTGCCTGAGGCTCTATGCCAGGTGTCTTTTTTATGCAGACACAGAAATAATATGCACCTGGAAAACATATAAAGAATTGCCCCCTGCATTAATTCATGGATGACATCCAAATATAGCAAGGAAATGAGGTCAATTTGTGAGAATTTTTCACTAGGGTTTCAAAGATGTTATCCCGGGCAACCAAATAATGGTGTAATACAAGAACTGTTGTGAGTCGTAGGTGAACAGAGAAAGGCTTTAGGGTTCAGAGACAAAGAAAAGCTTTGATTACAGTCAATTAGCATTTGGTCTTGGGGTTTAATTTGCTTAATCACTGTTATAAATTTGAAATGAGGCTATATGTGACTGGTCACACGCCATGGACTATAAGTCATTCACTCGGTGAGAAAAAAAAACAGGAGTTAACATCCTTTTTTCTGTTTGCTGATTGTATTTGTGATGAAACTAGTTAGTCAGAACGTAGTCCACTCTTCTTGAAACTAGTCAATCCATCCATTTTTGGTTTATTTTTTAACACCAGTAGGATAAGATTGAGCTGAAATGGTGATAGTGAAAAATGGCATCACAGTGCATGTCAGAAATTAGTGGAAAGAATTTCTCATTTTACCAACTTGCAAATGTTTGGCTTCAGTTTTTGTAAGATTAGAAGACTGTAAACAACAGGATATTAATGGCCTGCTGTTTATATCCTTTAATAGATGCCATACTTTGACTCGTTACTTGGGAAGAAATATTCCTTTTTTTTTTAAATCGCTGCTCAAGTTTTGAAGAAAAAAAAAAACAGTGTTATGATATCAAAGTGCAAAGATATGTGCCATTGTAAAAATTCATTAGGAGTATAATATAAATGTCAGCATCAATCAAAACTTTCTTTTGACTCACTGCTTCAATGCCAAATGATTCTAAGAAGATAAAATGATTATAATTAAAAAGTGATCATCTTGTGTCATAGAAGCCACACAGAGATTCCCAAATATGTAATACTGTGGGTTTTTTAGTTTTTTAAATCATTTTATTTTGCATTTATAAAAAAGAAGGATTAAGTGTTCCACTTTAACATGTAGGAGAGTGAGCAAGGCACATTGCTGATCAAATACAAATGTGTGGAGAGCCAGAAGGTTGCTAGCGTTCATCATTTTACTTAAAAGTTAACGTCCTTCTTTCACAAAGCAGACAAATCATTATTTAGATGCTGCTTGTAAGTGTCCGCTTGCATGGTGATGTAGATATACAGTAGGCTTGCGGGTGCACCATGTGAGAGAGAGAGAGGATTGAGGAGTCCTGAAATCATTATTTGTAGGACTTTGAGAAAGATATAGTAGGAGACATATGCTGAAGGATGAATTCGATTATACAGACTAGACTTTTGTTGATGTCATCTGCAATAGCACTATGTTTTTAGTTGAGAATTAGTTCAATGATGTATCCTAAGGTATTTTCTGAGTGAAAGATGAAGATTTTGAATCATGGCTTCTTCCTAATTTACATTTGCAAGTGTATTTTTGTTGAGGGGAAAATTAAATTTCCTTCGTTAAAAAAAAGCATATCTATCGAAGCAATACTACGTTTAAGCTTGTGTGTATGACATTTTGTGTATTCGTACGGTGTACAATGTATATTCCCACGGCTGCATTTAAGTACCATGTGCTATTACTGGCCTCTTCCCCGAAAGGGTGGTGTATAGGAGACAATCATTGTTGTACCTCAAGGGGATATACACCACCTTATTTGTTCAGAGCCAAAAGGGGTTAACTCTGTGTTAAAGTATTTGGGTTAACACCCTGGTTCCAAACGGACGATTGGGAAAGGAAGTGTAAAGTTGGCAATGGGAAAAGGCCACAATCTGTGATCGAGTAACATAACTTGTAACATTTGTAACATAACCAGATGCATTTTTTTATTTCTCCTCAAAGCCTTTCCTTTTTTATTCATTTTGTTATGTTACCTGATGTACCTGTTGATCCTTATTGATTTTGCATCGACCATTGTAAATATTTCTGTGATAGTAAGATGTTTGTTTATATCTATATATATTTGAAGAGAAAGTATCCATTTTTTTTCATATCATTTTTGAGCCACCAGCAACCTTGGATTTGTAATGTATGTCAGAACGTAATTTGGTGGTATATTTGGTATTGTGCAAATAATGAGTTTATGATTATCATGACTGAGAGAGAAATATATATGATTATATTCTATGGTTAGTATAATTTATTAGAATAGTAGATATTTTCTAATTGTTTTACTTGGAAAATGGCTTTCAAGTTATTGCCTCTACAGACTTGCCATGCAGATTATGATTTCTGTCTATTTGATATTCTGCTGATTGTAAAAATCTGTTTAATTAGGCTTAACAGCTAGAGGTACACCTGACCTATCTCATTCACATCCCATATATGCTTACCACAGACTCCACTTTCCTCTTGGGAAGAAAATAATCCAGCACAAATCACGCAATCTGAACTTCTTTCATCCATGCTCTCGATAGAAATTTATTCACATTTGATCTTCACCAATACAAAAATGATTGCACAAACCTCTGTGAATGTTCTTTTCAGGCTTCTGATGTAATCCTGTAGATTAAATTGATTTCTTGACTTGCTCAAATATGTTAGATGTTATGTTCTACCGATTATCAAGTCTTTCAAGAACTGTTACTTTTATTTTCACATACAACCACAATTTAGAACAGACTAGAAACAGGCTTAAAACACACATACTTAAAACAAACATACTTTAATACATATACATGTATGCCACTATAATTAAATTACTGCTGACATGTATATATGTACACAAACAAAGATAGTTAATATTCAGAACAAGCATCATAAAGGAGGTGAAATAAATCAATGTGATGCATAGAGGGAGTCAAAAGAGAAGACGATTTTCATCTTTAGTGAAAATCTTTTACGTTACATTAAAAAAATGATAGGGATAAATATTTTAATTTGTACACTGCATTGAAAAGAAACACACAGAGAATGTGTGTGATAGAAAATAAACCATAAAGTTAAATACCCAAACCAAACATTAAAATGAACATGATAGATATTGTATCATTTTCAGCTAAGCCAAGAAACATCACACTTTCAAACAAACAATCAATAATTAAAACTTATGTACGATTTTGGGTGTATTAAATTGAATTTAAACAATATTCAAACACCTATATGTATAATTCCCCTTTATGACAAGTAGGTGATACAGTACATTTTCATTTAAAAAAAAGTAACTAACAAGCATTTATTTTAGTGTTGATTCCATCATAATTTTGATTATGCACTTTCATTTTTAAAACCTCCACACCGCACAGTTAGGAACACAATTAAAACGAGCTAAAATATTTGCTTATTCAGATGAACTTGTCTGACTTCTCTAAGAATAAAACTGTACATGTATAGTTGATATTCTACAATGGTATTTTACAGAAGGCACATTCCCTTTCCCAACTAAAAAAAAATATCTTCTTCATAAAGTGTTACACTTCTCAAGTTTAGATTCATAATACATCTGTACGTACCATGCTTTTTTGATATCGTCTACTTAGAGTCTTAATACAACCTAGCAGTATTACTGTCTATGCCCACTCTTGTTTATTTATCATTACATGTAAAATATATATTTATAAATTCAAACAATATTAGTAGATTAAATGAAGGATACAGGTGCACAAAGAAAACTGCTGGTGAAGGAGGCTGTGGATATTTACCATGGCCTCAAAATTCCACATTTTGCTGATAATTTTTATGTTTATTCATGAATACCTATCTGTACCTGTAAAATCTCTTTATTTCATCGAAATGTGTCACAAATTCTGATTATCATTCCTTGTAATGTAGTGTCAAATACTGCCTAGTATTTTCTCCAGAGGAGATAAGATATGTAAGCTATTTCTATTGTATATCTCTTGTTGCTCATTTTGATTATGGTCTTTGTTTGTATAATCTCAAACATGAGGTAATACAAGTATCTAAAGTTATGAATCCCCAAGTTCATTGTGTATTAGGGGTTATATGCCACACATGCCACAGTAATTATGCACAAGTTGCAATTTCTGGGCAGTGTGATTAAGTAAAGCTGTCATGTTTGTATAGATAATATTGGTATCTGTACATAATTGTGCTTGTAAATAAAATATAAATGATATATTGTTTGGTGGTAAGGTATGATTGTTGTAATAACAAAGATATATACTCTACTTGAAATAATGTTATCACTGTGTCCAAAGACCTGGTTTTATGAAGAAGAAAAAATTAAGTGATATTGATTTGTTTGTGATGATGATTCTTTTGTGATAATGGCATACGTTTAATTGGCATTAATATAAGTATGGCTTATGGATGTATGTTGATGAATTATGTATGTAATATTGTATAGAATGGATTTAAAGTTTATGTGCAGATGTTGCTACAATAAAAATGGATTAAATGACCGAAATGGTTCTCAAAAATATATGAGCTTAAGTTGTGTTTTGTGTTTTTGTTTAACATTCTTGTATTGGTAAACTCTTCTGTAAGAAGTCAGTAATAATTTGGTTAATGTTATTGATGAATCACAGTAAATGATATCTGTCCTATCATTCATTTATTTTAAAAAGTGGGGTAAAAGATATGAGTGGATTCAGGAATCTATGAATCTCTGACAAGCTACACTAAAAAAAACAGTTTTTATCATTTTCAGGCCCCCCCCCCCCCCCCCTCCTCCAATAGTTCCACAACTTTTGATGTTTAATTTCCCAAATAATAATAACAATAATACTATTGGCTTCTTGTATAGCGCTCATATCTATCAGACTTGACACTCCTGGCGCTCCCGATTATTACACTGGCTTTAGCATGGCTGCCACCCGGTCTAGCATTTCAAGGAATAAATTCCTGCCAGGTACCCATTTACATCACCTGGGTTGAGTGTGGCAAATGTAGATCAATGTCTTGCCAAAGGATATGTATTCCTTCCAGAAACAACACGTGATGTCATCAAAAAGTGTATAAAATACCGTGCATTAAACTACGTATGGTCTGACTTTGACACAGAAGAGGCACAATATTTAAAGAGATACAAAATTATAATAAAACAAATCATAATACTATACAAAACATGAATAAAAATCCAATTTGTAGATACTCTGTAGACCAATATTTTTTAAGAACCTCTACCGATTGAAGGTGATGATGATCGTGGTGGTGTTGATGATGATGATGAGGATGATAATGCGCATGAAGAAAGAGTTACATATAGAAAAACAGATACGTGCCAAAATAATAGTGGAAATTAAGGTTTTTATGATACTGAGATAATGTTGATCACAAAATTACAATGAGGACTTAACAATCGTTTAAAACGCAAAACTTTTACTTGCTGACTTTTACATGTACATGTGCTTTAGCGATGCATACATTTAATACACTATAATAAAATCGTGTTTCAAATAAAATAGGGCCTTGTGAATTTATAATGCGCACATATCCGAAACTTTCGATCAGGGCGCAACAACAATGAATATACAGTGCGTCCCAGATAAAACGTAACCGAGAATTATCGATGTTTTATCATAACCTAATCACAATTATAATTGATAAATGACACATATTTAGAAAGCTCAGATCCTCCTCTTTCATTTGATGCAACTCATAATAATGCATATTTCACGCATGAGTGATTAAAATTAATTTAAAGAGAGGAAAACAAGTCATTTCTAACAGAAAATCACATTTCTAGAAAGTCGAGTTTCTGCCCTTTCATATGACACCTCAACCAGGAAAAATGAGCAAGGAATAACAAAGTTCTGTTTGTTTAAAGTAGTGCTTGCATTTCCATAATTTGATTAAACAAATTCGTTTTCACTGGCTGCCTGCCGTAGCAAAAAGCAGAATTGACAAAAGACTTAAAGGTAAAGACCAGTTATGGTCATGCGATTGCATTGTGAAAGAAACGTTGTGGAATCGATCAGAAAAGGTTGATCATCTAGCATCTAGCATCTGCAAGGTTCTGGAATCATCAAAATGATAAGAAATTTGGCCCATTCTTTGTAAAGTTACAAGCACTATACACAGAAAGATGTATATGGAACTACCCTATATCTCTCACAGACCATGAGAGAAACAAATTTACCAAATATATGAATTAGTAGGCGGTTTCCCGGCGAATTTTGTATCATCATCTATTAGTCAAAACATATTCTTTCACATGATTGGTAATGAGAGCTTCCATTTCATTTTTTGAAATTGGGGCGTTTCTAATACTGGTCTTTACCTTTAACTCCGATTCGTTGACAATCAGCCGTAGACGAAAGACTTCATGCATGGCTGATTGTCAATTCTGCTTTTTGCTACGGCAGGCAGCCAGTGAAAACGAATTTGTTTGCTAAAATTATGAAAATGTAAGGGCTACTTTAAACAAACAGAACTTTGTTATTCCTTGCTCATTTTTCCTGATTGAGGTGTCATATGAAAGGGCAGAAACCCAACTTTCTAGAAATGTGATTTTCTCTTTGAAATTCAGATACCGCCCGCCAAACGACTTTTCGGTTTCCTCTCTTCAAATTGATTCTAATCACTCATGCGTGAAATATGCATCATAATGAGTTGCATCAAATGAAAGAGGAGGATCTAAGCTTTCCAAATATGTGTCATTTATTAATTATAAATGTGATTAAGTTATTATAAAAACATCGATAATTCTCGGTTTCGTTTTTTCCGGGACGCACTGTATAAGTTACATATAAAAATCATTTTTAAAAACGGTTATAACCGCTAATTGTAATAGTTTAAAATCATCAAGACGATAGCAAATTAAATACTGAAATGAAAATTGAAATCATAAAGTTACAAATACTAGAACTAAAACAAATACCACGATGACGTCAACATGCACACGCACAATTTCCATAAAATTTGAAAACCAACTGAATACAATTCTATGAAGTCGTACTTTTGGCATACCTGGTAAGTTCACCAGAAACATCATTATCATCATCATAAATTATGAAATCGTCTGAGCAAGCTGGCTCTAAACGTATGACTGGCCCACGCTTAGGCTTACATGATAACTCGACCAGCCGTCCAAACATAAAATTAAAAAATGAAAAATCTCACGATAACCAGCCCGCCATCATTCTTTCGATTGCTTGTCTCGAAATTGAACTACGACCCCGCCCCCCCCCCCCCCGACCTTCTATTATGATAGCAACTGCGAAGATTTTGTGAAGCTGATTTGCATCGATCATGATTCTCTATTTACTTTTGATGAATAAACTGTGCAATGATTAAATATCCAATCCAACCTAAGCGTAATGAGGCGCGGATGACTCTGAGCAAACGACAATTTCGCATCCTACCGGGTACCCATGACCTGGGTGTAGAGTGGGAAATGTGAAGTAATGCCTTGCCAGAGGACGTTGTTGCTCGGCTGGGATTGGAACCCTCAACCCTTTGAATATCTTAATGATTCACCTGGGAAAGACTGGGGTAGTGATTAGTTGTAAGCAATATGGAATGGGTATGTATTTAGTTGAGTTTTGAAAGTTTATAACCGGTCACATGAGCGTAGATATAAAGGAAGATTGTTCCACAATTAACCTGAGTGCAGAAGCATGATTCTATGGCCCAACAGAGATCGTGCCCGTGGACTCTCAAGCAGATATTTATACCTGCTCAACATTATGCTCGAAGGTTATAGGGGGTCAGCATGTCTGAATTCTTAACAAGGGCAGATAATTTCCTTTCAAACAAATTTGTATTTAATTCTTTATTTTAGATATATGAGTATATAAATAAATACATAGATGAATAAATTTGTAAATAGAAAGAAAACAAAATTGCGCCTAGAAATATAATAAAAATGATAATAATTTATGAGATTTGTAAGGGCTGGCGTCAAATCCATTTGAAATCGAATGCTCAAGGCACACAAAAAGATTAAATCACATAAATTAAGCATATTATGCACTATAAACAACAGAACACGAGTTAGATAGAACATACAAATATGGTCGTACTTTTCCAAAAACTTTACCGTCGATCGATGTCATCGTCTTAGACGAAGTGATCAGCGAAGCGTCTCGCTTCAGACATACAATGATCTAGACGAAGTCCTTGACGAAGTGATCAGCGAAGCATCTCGCTTCGGACATACGATGCCCTGGACGAAGTCCTAGACGAAGTGATCGGCGAAGCATCTCGCTTCAGACATACGATGCCCTGGACGAAGTCCTAGACGATTAGTGATCGGCGAAGCGTCTCGCTTCTGACATACGATGACTGTCATTGGCCTGCGGGATGACCTCGATGGCCTCCACTTCGGTACGGCAGCAGATCATCATGACCGCGTAGCAGCGGAACTTCTTGACGCAGACCAGGAAGAGGATTGGATGTATCAATAAGGTGATCTCGGCGAACAACGGAGCGACCATGGGTAGGTTGGTGGGCATCTCGGTGGGGTCATTGGAGATGACGTACAGGAGGAGAACGCTGTATGGAAGCCAGGAGAGCATGAAGACGACCACGGTCACGATGCCGACCTGAGCCGTTTAATAAAATAACAAACAAAAACTTCAAACTAATCCGCCACTATGATGATGATTTTGTTTTTATAATCTCACGATTTGTTTCACCAATGCTTATTAATAATAATACAATTCTTGGTTTAAATAGTTTTAAATACATGGACGATGTCTCTAAGTGCTTTACATATTTATAAATGTTATACTCCGGTCATTTCAGGCTTGCCCGCGCACAATGTTTGCACATTCTCCACACCCTGAGGTGCATTCGAGCCAGGCACCATCTTACATACGCTGATAATGCAGAGCAAACGACAATTTCGCATCCTACCGGGTACCCATGACCTTGGTGTAGAGTGGAAAATGTGAATTAATGCCTTGCCAGCGGACGTTATTGCCCGGCTGGGATTTGAACCCTAAACCCTTGGATCGAGAGACAAGTGAATAAACCACTTTACCACGACATGTAGGCATATCTAGTGCCCTAAACATTATTTTAACCAAAAGGAATGACACTTACAAGTTATACATATTGACTGATTATCAGTGGTTTATTTAGTTATCAAAATATAATATGTTTTATGTTTTGATATATTTCTAGCCCTCCATAAACTATGATAAACTTTCTTCTATTTTCTTCTTTCCTTACCCGTCAGATATCAATGCTTGGTGCCCCCCCCCCCTGGATACGCCAATACTTATCATTTCAGTTCTCTAGCATTATTATTGCTTCAACTCACCCAGTGCGCCTCGGGCTGACTCGCCCAATCTACATTAGTTGGTGATGGTTCATCGTTGCGTATAGGTTCAGCAGCGAACTGCCCCTCCTCAGCCGCCTCCCCAGCCTCCTCCTGCCTTGTCAGAAAAGCACTCACGTAACAAAACACCATCAACGACAGAGGCAGTACGAAGTTGACGATGAACCACGAGACGATGTAGGAAACGTAGGAGAGGTCGACGCGCTGCCAGTCGACGAAGCACGATGTCTGGAGAGGGGAGTCGACGTCGTAGCGATTCCAGCCGAAGATCGGCATAAGGGCCCAGAAGAGACCGTTCACCCAGGCTGACATCGCGAAGTAACGGTAGTGGGAAAATGTAAGCTGCTGGGCTGTGTTTAAAAAAAAACAACAACAACAACAAAACAAGATTATTAATTAAAACAATTCACAAGATACCTGCTGCATTTAATTTCACAATGACATAACATATTTTACGTCCTATGAGGAATCCACAAACTACAAGCACTGCCTTTTAATGGATTACCCCATTTCTTCAGAAATTAAGAATTTCTTGTAATAATTTTACTATGTGTACAGTGTATTTATATACTTTTGTTCATTCTTTCTGTAATAATATCTACAATGCCTTTGTTTATCTTTCTGTTGGAAATGAAATAAATCCGAATTGAATTGAATTGAATTGGGTTTCACTTATTTCATTGAAAAACTGCTTATTCAACCACTTTGGAGGTTCCGATTTAAAAAGAAAACGACCGAAAGGGACCAAATGAGATAATGAAAGAGAAAGAGAGGTGTTGCCATTTAATAATCACAAGAAAGGGAAAGAGAGAACGCAAGTTTTTGTTTGTTTTGGGTTTTTTTCTTCAATTTTTAGACTTTGCTTTCAATCAGGAAACTTTTTTTCTTGCGTTTTATTTATCGATTTACTTTTTCGTCAGCTGAAATGGAAAGATAGTAAAAGGGGATTAGAGTTCTCTGAAAAAAGTCAGAAATTAAAGAGATAATGCAAAAGTAATGGAATAACTACTGGGGAGTGATTCACAAAGACTAAGATCGACTTTAAGTTGGACTTAACTATGGCAGGGCGTTCATGCCACTATGTGCTCTCACCAGTGGCGTAATAAGCAAAAACTTCAAGGGGGTATGGGCATCAGTGGCGGAGCCAGGAATTTCTTACCGGGGAGGGGGCACAAAATGGCATGGGGGTGAAATATATTATGTAAAACGATAAAGCGATAGGGCGAGGCTTTAGCGGCGAGGGAGCAGAGCGACCAAGCGGGGTGGGTCTGGGTCTTTGACACTTCATTGAATTATTAGAGAAAGAAGACGATGGGTAGCATGTTATCTTCCGACAGTGCATGTCGCAGTAGTTCTGGAAAGTAATTTTCTACTAGTGTTAGTGTTAGTGGCCCTTAAGGCCCATTAGTGACTATTAAAAAACACATATGCTCTTCCTGGCTATCTGGGAATGTGTCAGTTTGCAACAGAAATGAAGAAACGCGCATTTTGTTGAAAATCATGTGATATCACGAACATTTATAAATCACTTGTATGGAATTGAAAAAAAGTCATGGTTTATTTGTATTGCCCCCCCCCCCTCCCCCCCCCCCCCCCCCCACCAGTACGCCAGTGGCTCTCACCATTTACTGGTATGGTCTCTCAAGGGACCTACAAATCATGGTCACAAATCTACAGAATTTACATTTTTTGATAATTCATTATTGAAGGAAATATATTAGATAGATAGATAGATAATGGTTTTATTGAGAATAAAAGAACAACAATGCATTGCGGCCTACAAGGCCGAATTGGGCAATGTTTTAGAAATGTTAAATACAGCATATAAAAACATTCATATCAAATAACCTCAAATTAATGAACTAAACTTGAATGAGGAGATTGTTAAAAAAATAACTTTAAAATGCTTATTTCTTATTATTATCTAATATTTCTTATATTATCTAAAGATCATATTGGTGAGAGCAAAAAGTCGATCTTAGTCTTTGTGAAACACTCCCCTGGTCACATACATTTTGTGTGAAATATTCTTACCAAGCTCACTCCTACAGACGATGAGATACCGGCTAACTGCTAGTGTGACAGTATTACCGATTGTTGTTAAACCAAAGAACATGAAGAAAAACCCGTAGAATTTACAGCCTTCCCAATGAAAGGGCCATCTCTGGATGAAATTTGCTGTGGTTGAAAGAGGGACACAGCATATAGCCATTCCTAAAGAAGAAAGAGATAATGATATTAAATAATAATTAATAAATCAACTTTGGCCTTCAAGCAGCGTATTCAGATATATAGTGATAATGGAGGAGGTGAAACTTTCCCAGACGAGAAAAGGGCTGGAAATGTGAAATCTTCTTCTAATGTCAAATATTACTCGTCATTATTTCCCAATATTTTTCCCCACTCTTTTCAATCGTCACCATTAATCATGTAAATAGTGTCCTACGTTTGCAATTCAATATCACCATCACCATTACCATCGTCACCATCATTCTCTTCTCTCTTACTGCTCTCCCTCCCAGGCACGTAGCCAGAGTTCGATGTTTTTTTTTTTTTTTTGGGGGGGGGGGGGCACATACATGTAATCGATCGAGGTAAAAAAAAAGGGGGTCTAAAAAAGTTCAACCGATCTTGGAAATTTTAGGGGGGCACGTGTTCCCCGTGCCCCCCCCCCCTTTTTCCCCCGTGGATACGTGCCTGCTCCCTCCCTCCCTCCGCCTTTGCGCTCTCTCTCTCTCTCTCTCTCTCTCTCTCTCTCTCTCTCTCTCTCTCTCTAACTCTTTCTCTCTTTACACACTAACCTAGGTTGGCTAAGCCCATACTAAGAAGAAGTACATTGGCTGGACTGCAGAGCTGTCTGTAGCGGGCAAAGACAGCGAAGAAAGTTGCGTTACCAAGCACCCCTCCAGCCACTTTGGGAATGAATGGAAACAGAGAAAAAAGATAAATTGTTATTTATGCACAATCGTGACCTCAATTCATTAAATGAATTTGGTGCACAGAAATGTCAACAAAATGTATTCCTCCATCTCACATCACATTAAAGATACTATGTCCCTTTTGCAGCCAACGTCAAATTCTGTAGAACTTTGCAGGAATTATGAATATGTCAAGTATGACCTATCTGTGAAATTTAAACGTTAGCAGTGCCCTAATATTCAAATTAGGCAAGGAAACCTGTTTACTTGCTAGACTTCACTGTCAGACACTATTGAGTGGCTGACTGGCTTTGTTTCTTCTGTGGTATTAAATAACATACATAAAATGAGCTGTAAAGGGTACATGAGCACTTGTCTACATCAATAACCCACTTCGTTTGGATATGTGTAATTCATTGTATACTGGCCTTCCTCAAAATCAAATAGCCGTCTGCAACGAGTTCAAAACATGGCAGCTCGGCTCGTCACTCTCCGCAGTAGATCAGACAGTATCTCAGATATATTAAAATCACTTCATTGGCTATCAGTCTCAAAAAGAATTATGTATAAGCTGTTACTCATTACCTACAAAACACTTCTTCATTCTTCACCCCATTACTTGTATCAGATTTTGAAACCGTACACCCCACAACGGAATTTACGTTCAGGTTCACAGCTCCAGTTATGTACACCCAAAACCAATAACAAATGGGGGGACAGGGCTTTTGCTAACGTTGCACCCACACTATGGAACACTTTACCATTAGAAATAAGACAATCATCATCAGTTGAAATATTTAAGAAGAAACTTAAGCACCATTTGTTTATGTCGTAGTTTTAATATTGTAAAATTATGTCGTAGTGTTTATAGTGTATAATTATGTCGTAGTTTTAATATTGTATAATTACTTTGATGTTGTACAAAAGCGCCTTGAGCAGTCTTTAAGAATGGATATGTGCGCTTTATAAATTGACATTATTATTATTATTATTCTTATAATGGCCAAAATTAATCTGATTGAATCTTTGCGCAGCATAAAACGTACGACCATTCGGTACAATGGTCTGAAAATCAGACTATTACTTATTGGCTCTATAGCTCTTAAGTCGATTCAACAACTAATAGTCGTTATTTTCCCAATTAAAGACATTTTCAAGACCCCTTTTTTTAGGGAAGTTCTAAATTAGTATTATCTTTCAAATGCCGTTGGAATTTAACCTTTTCATTATTTTGTTTGGCCTACAAATGGGACATAGTACCTTTAAATGACCACATTTAATACGGGCAGTAACGAATGTTGGAGTTGGTTATACATAACATTGATATATTACTCGCCTTTTGGTAATTATATGAAACGACGATGGATCTTTTTTTTTCTTTTTCTTTAATTTCGGGCATATTTTTTTAGGCCCTATATGTGAAAAATGAAAAACTTTGGCTTGGGCTTGGTTCTAGCTGACGTCTATATCTTCTTCTTCTTCCAGTTAAGTACAGACCGCCGTTGGCGTATTATCGTACTTGTGCTTGTCGAGTGCCCAGATGAATAGTGCAAGTAAAAATCTCACTACAAGTTGATACTATGTGCGGCTAAAAAACAGGAGAGGCATAACGTAGCCTCATTTGTTGCACCCCCTGCTTGAAGATCCCCAAGGAGGTGCTGTTGACTTTACTCGGGGGGAGGGAGTTCCATAGCCTGATCGCATCAGGAAAGAATGTCTTTTGATACGTTCGGGGAAGAATATGAAGTGGAGGAGCTTGGGCGGGAAGGGATGGCGCGGGGTTTGTGCGTTTCGTTATAATTGCTACCTACCGACAATGTCTGATGAGTTTGCTAGGAAGGAGCCATTTAAAGTCAGGCGGAAAATTTAAAAAGAATGAAAAGTGGGTTCTATTGGGTGTGTCCTAGCTGACATCTACCGGGGGAGAATATGAAGTTGATACCAAATACCAATGTGCTTATTGAAAACGTATATTAGACACGTTATTGACACATTAGGTCACATTCAAACTAGGGGGATTATTTCAGGGGGAGAACATTCAAATAAACTTTAAACAATTTGAATTGCATCGAATTTTGTGTAAGGTTTACGTGTTTATTTCACGTTATGACATGCATGGCAGACGTTTATTTTTAATATGATTTCGTAAGCTATGTCAACATGCTATGTGTATAAATCAACGAAGTGTCCGAAACACTCTGATTCCACGATCTAAAGAAGGGACGTTTTGTTCGATTTGTTTCCTTTGTAATATGTATTGTAAGACCTTTTAAATCATGTTACATCACTTAACCCTCTAACTACTGAATTATCTAATATCCATAGGCTTAACACGGGGACCAAACGGTTTCAGTAAGCAATGGTTTTAAAGAAAATTTGAAAATTGTTTAAAAAATAAATTATCGAAATAGTGTAAAGAGTATTACTTTTAATTATTTATGCATTTGATGTAGAAATTGTGCAGTATGAATATTATTCATAAATTATTTTAATCAGATCGTCTAAATAGGTTCAATGTACATAGTGTTTAGCGTAATTGAATTAACGTTAGTGCAAACCAAAAATGCTTTTAATATATGATTCTATTTTAACTCATAGTCATAGTGATTGATTTATTTTCATATAATGCATTGAACAGGACTAGGTTTTGCTATCTTTTGTCTCCATTTACAAAATGGAGCCTCTTAAAGGATGTATTGGAAGGAAGAGTGGAAGGAAGTAGACCGAGCGGGAGGCCCAAAATCAACTGGGAAGAGAATGTCAAGAACTGGAGTGGACCTAAACTGCAAGAGTGCACCAGAATGGCAGAAGATAAATGGAGTTAAAAGGAGAGATGTTGCAATCAACCTCCGAACCGGGAGAAGATACTTAAATAGATAGATAGATAATTATTGTCAGCTGAAAAACAATGTAACTTAAATTGGTAGTAATAAATGAATGCACGAATGAATGAATGAATGAATACTATGATAATTTTTCAATTATACATAACGCAGAAGGTTTGTAACTTGATTTGTTTACAATTAACTATCAAACGCAGATTTGTTTCATGAAAAACACGAAAATCATTCACATCTTATTTAATCCTAACTATCCTTCATACGGCCCCAAAGGAAACAAAACAGAAAATGTATATAAGCGGATATAAATAGACGGATACAAATAGAAAATTAAAAATAGACAGTTAGGACTAGACGAAGGAAAGGTAAATACAAATAAACAGACTAAAATAGACAGATTAAAACAGATGGGTAAATATAGAACGAGGAATACAAAACATATTTTAAAAATATATATAGTGATAGTAGGTACAATTGTGAATATCCCACTCGGGATTTTTGTATATAGTATTTGTCAGTTTCAGTGAAAATGGAAGGGATGATTCTTTTATGTTTTCCTCTTTGTTAGCATAAAATCTTATCCAGGCTGACTTGATAAATGTCATGCTTATGAACGCTGCATAAAATACTTCAGACAGTCATGACAGAATGCAAATTTTCGATCGGCCAATGGTCTCCCAATTCTTGACATCGTGTTCATGTGCATTGGATTAAAAAACATTCCTCATTCTGCCTTTTAATCCCTTGGTGTAATAGTATAACCAATCATAACTTTAATCAATTTACTTTAGTGCCTTAACCTGTTTCTTCTTCTTCTTCCTCTTCTTCTTCTTCTTCTTCTTCTTCTTCTTCTTCTTCTTCTTCTTCTTCTTCTTCTTCTTCTTCTCCTTCTTCTTCTTCTTCTTCTTCTTCTTCTTCTTCTTCTTCTTCTTCTTCTTCTTCTTCTTCTTCTTCTTCTTCTTCTTCTTCTTCTTCTTATTCTTCTTCTTCTTCTTCTTCTAGATCTTGTTCAATACATGACAGTAGTAGTAATATTAGACATGACCATTCGTTCTTGTTTCCTTGTATATTAGTGCCTTTTATTTTATTCGTTTTTACTTTTTCCTTCTTTTGTCGTTGTTTTTATTGTGTCCTCATCGTACATTCATTTTCTCAACCTCTCCCCTATCTTATATACACCATTGTAGGAAATTGTAAATACCTTACTAGCATGCATTACATAAAGTTCGATAATAATAATAATAATACTCCGTTTTTGTTAATATAGCGCTCAATACACCGATCCAACGATGTGCCTAAGCGCTTTACAGATATATCATTACCCCGGTCATCGGATTCAGGCTTACCCGCACACAATGTGTGCACATTTTCCACTCCCTGGGGACACAGTTTCAAATTTATTTCATTTGGATGAACATCTTATGCACATCACTAACATTTCCCCAGCCTGCTTCTGTAATACTCTCGCAGTCTCATTCAATATTGGCCTGTTTATGTGCAGTAATGTTAACATTCCACAGTTGTATAAGACTCTAGCAATAAACAATTATAGCTATATATGTTCAGGATGATTCAAATAGAATAATTGAAATAATTTTGTTCAATCACTTACACCAAACGACGAGGACAGTTCCAACGGCCAAATGGAGATGTTCCATTCCAGGACTAGTAGTATCCTGTATACTGTCCATTTTGTATCCTTCCAAGTTCGATATATCGCCGTTTCCAGTAAAGACTGTTCCAATACAACACCAAGATACTAAATACCCGACCAACAAGCAATAAGAAACAGAATCAAACAAACATAATGTGCTATCGAATCGTTTTTGGTTCAGCAACGCTTATCAAAATGGCGCCAACGTTTCTTTACACCTCACCATGCTCACAAAGCACACAACGTTTCTGTCGACGCCATTTTGGAGTCAACAGTCGGAGAAGAGAATCTGTACAAGATCCGATTGTAAGGCTGAGGTTATAAAGGAAATGTATATATTTGTTGGATCTTTGATTTTGAAGATTATGCGTTACTATGGAGATAGAGGAGGAACAAAACACGAGGAGGATAATTATAGATGTTTTCAATTATCACAGAGATTAAGTTTATCTATTGTGACTTTTATGCATGGGATGTGGGTTAGTGATTTTGTTACCTTCATTCCTCTTATAAAACGGCACACTCCTACGACCTACATAACATGTTATATTTATGAACTCACGGTCTTTTACATGTTCCTGGTATTGAATTATTATCTTATGTTATTATGTATATATTTATGTATATTTATGTTTTATGCAAATCAGCTAGTGAGGAGAGCTTTTTACTTTTTTTTGTTTTTTTAGCTTTTAACCAAAACCTGCACCATAATATTTCTGATATTGCTGATGTTGAATAGATTGAGAAAAAATGAATTTACCAAGAACTTTTCCTTTTTTGCAGCGTTCTACATTAGTAAAATTCATAATTTTAAAGAAAAATTATATTCGGTCAAAAAATTGAAATTACGATTTTTGACATTCCTTCAAATTTTATGACATTTTTAGTAAAGAATTCGCCTGGCATCCACCCGTTTCTTATTACTTAGTATTTTTGCAAGAGTTAAAGCATGGATGCCATGCATGACCCCAAAATGCCATGAAATCATTTTCTAGAATATTTGTTTAGTATTTGGCTGCCGGTCATTTCTGTGTGAAAGATTTACCGTATTTGGTATAATTCAAAAGGGCATTTCATTGCAGTCATTCTGAAACCATTGTCATCTGTGCAAAATGTACTGCAAACCTGAAACGTATTGCTATGTAATGCAAAGTAAATTCATCATTTATGGCGATAACTTTGCGATGACATCATCAAATTGTAAAACACAAAAGGTGCAAATTTTCGCATGGTCGGTCAGTGATAGGGTATATATTTTTTTTTTATTTGACTGGAAAGTGCATATCGGGAAGTATCCAAATCAGAGGCGGCCCTGCCGGGGGATGGGGGCACCGAGCTCCCACACTTTGTAAGTACCCTAAAAGTGCCCCTTATTACCCCTTTTACTTCGAAAAGTGCCCCTTTTAATTTGTAAAAGTACCCCTACCCCTTTTCACCTTTGATAAGTGTCCCTTTTATTTTGCCACGCGTCCCTTTTCCTTCGAAAATTTCCCATTTTCCTTTACAATAAGTACCCCCTTCCCCTTTTTTATAATTACTCCTTTTCATCTCTGATAAGTGCCCCGTTTATTTTGACATATGCCTCTTTTTCTATTTAATAAAAGCCTCTTCCCCCTTCTCATGGAAGCCCCCTTTCACATCCGATAAATTGCGCTATTAAAATCTGATCGGTTCCACTTTTCTTTTAACTAATGCACATTTTCCCTTATTGTAAGTGCCCTTTTTTCATTCTCATAAGTGCCCCTTTTCAGGTGCGATAAATGCACCTTTTCACCTCTTATAGATACCCCTATACAAATCTGATGGGTGCCCCTTTCCATCGACGAGTGACCATTTCCCTTTCTCATAAGAACATTTTTTCATCCCTGGTGAGTGCTTTTTTTTAAGGTGAGGGATTACCATTTTCACCTCTGATAATTACCCTTTGTACTTTGACACGTGCTCCTTTATCCCTTTCGATAAGTGTGACCCCTTTTTCCTCTCACTATTAAACGCGCCCCTAATTTCAATCGACTAAGAGTGATTTCACCCAAATCATGATATTGTATCTCGAAAGCGTAACGTCAGTAAATCACTATTTTTTTGTAAAGTTCTTGTGATTGAATTTGCAGTCAGAATAGCTCTGACCGTGTGTAATAGTACTCTAGCGCCATCTTTTGTCACGATAAAATTAATCCGCTCCCTGCTAATAATTATTTTTTTCCTTTTTAATAGTTAGATAGTATCATAGTGTACATAAAATACATGTATAAATTATTGTTAGTACTGCCAGTTGAAAATTAGCGTTTTATGTATTTTTTTAAAGTATATCTTAAAGCTAGCCGTCATTTGTTTGTTGTTCGCTGCCAAAGATTTTCTTGATTTTAATGATTTTCGTTTAAAACAAAAATATCATTGTTGAACATTATATTTGTACTATTCAACTGTATTTCTCCCATGCCTTAGAAGGGGCCGTTAAAGAAATAAAAAACATTGTCATTGCTCCAACATAATTATGTACGGTTTATGTTGCCGTCCAGGAAGGTGGGGATTTACATTTAAACCAAACCTAAAGGTGAAGATAATGTTCTGAGGCAATGTAGAACAACTATTACGGCTGACTACTGAAATACAATTATTCTCAAAATGAACAGGTGAGTGAAATAATTTGTAATTGAGCCATGGAGGCAGGCTTATACTAAGCACTCGGTTCGCCGCGCGTTGGAAAACACTCTGGTCACGGCTAGCTGGGCCATTTTTTTTTTAAATGGTGTCATCAAATCGGCCCTTCACGCTGGGAAGTTCTTATTTTAAATAAGCGACTGTTTTAAACCATTTTTCATTGGAGGTGCGTGGGGAAATTTACTTTAAAAAGAAGTTGGAAAATGAAATTGTTTTTTGTAATGATAGAAAAATAGGAAGACGAGAATTAAGGCTGACATTAGGAAAGACAAAACACTAGGCGGATAAAGTGGTTTTTAGAGAAAGTGCAATACTACAAGGGAACTTGATAGGTCTATTAATATGATGGAAACAAGGAAGCAGGCGCACCGGAAGCAGTTTGGGATTGATGAGGTGACAAACATTCCAAGGGGGGGGGGGCTCACCTTTCAGGGGCAGTTGTGTAATGAGCAAAAACGTTTGGGGGGGGGGCAAAAGAAAAATCTGCATTACCACCACTCTTACATGTTACACGCAGGCTCCGCGGAACGTCTTATAAAGTGGAGTATTAAAGATACTATGTCCCTTTTGCAGCCAACATAATTTTTTTTTTCTGCAGAATTTTGCAGGAATTATGAATATGTCATGTACGTCCTATCTATGAAATTTAAACATTAGCAGTGTCCTAGTATTCAAAATATGCAAGGAAACCCGTTTACTTTCTGGACTTTCCTGTCAGACACTATTGGGTGAGTGACTGTCATATTTTTTCTTTGGTAATAACATACATAAAATGAGCTGTAACAGGTACATAAGCATTTGTCTACATCAATAATTATGGCCAAAATTAAACTGATTGAATCTTTGTGCAGCACAAAAAGGACCATTTGACAACTATTGGTCATTATTTTCCCACCAAAAGCCATTTTCAAACCCTTTCGTTTTGAGGAAGGTTCTAAAAAGGTATTGTCTTTAAAATGCCGTTGAAATTTAACCTTTTCATTTTTATTACCTGCAAATGGGACATAGTACCTTTAATGATCAGGTAGAGTGGAGTATAAATTGGCGTGGGGTCCAGAGCCTTTGCCCCGGCGGGGGTCAAGGGGCGGAGTCCTCTTGAAGCTCAGGGGTTTTAGGCATTAAATTACGGTCATCCAGGGCCCTGCCTTGGGCGATAAAAAAATGGCATAAGAAATGATAGGGGAAACCAACCAAGAATATCGTAATGATTACATGATGGAATGAAAATTAAAAACATATCGAGCTCGTTTTACGATCGTACTTTTTTTTTTTTTACGGTAGGCCCTATGCCAAAATCTCTATGAGTAAATTTTCCCCTTGTACGTAGCTGGATTAGAAGAGACGATTAAAAATGTTTCAAAATTGTCGATAATTTAAATCTCTTCTTCAATAAATTGTCCCCCTTATAAAGCAGATTGAAGACACCATTCAAAATAAATTGGCCCATTTAGCCGTGACCATAGTGTTTTCCAGCGCGCCGCGCACTGAGTGTTTAGTATTTAAGCCCCGAGGCATTTGCATTTAATTTGGTTTAACATATATTATATGACGAAAATGGCCTATTCGTAAGTAGTGACGAATTTCAAAGTCTTTTTTTTAAGGGGGTGCAGCCCACATGCCATCTACCCCCACCCTACACCAGTGCTCGTGCCTCGTTCCTCATCAATGAAACATTATTTTCAGACTCATTACCCTTCGAGACCACAATGGACTCGTCCGTTCATTGTCTGTGTGTTTGTCACATTATTACTCCACTAAGTTGACGCTGCTCACTTTGGATGTGGATCATGTTCTAGTATTTTATGTTGTACCAGCTGATTGCACATACTATGATATTTAATAGAGTGAAAAGTGAAAGGGGGGAATATAAATGAAGGTAATTCCTAGCTTATCATTTTTTTTCCTGAAGCCAATTAATAAAGTTTCATCTTCGCAATGCTTTGAAAACCACAATGTATATGATTTCCCCTGTGGCATGCAACCAAGTTCAAGGGTACCTTGCCACAAAACTTACACAAAGTTTGCAATGCAGATCGACTCGAGCTGAATGTAATTTATTCCGAATGAAATCAAACGTCTATAAACAATGTAACAGAAAGATGTTGAGATTCTAGTAAATATTATATTATAGATAGAACCCGAATACTATAGATAAATCAAAAGTCACATTAGTAACAATGATATTAATAATGATAATAATAATAACAGCAATAACAATAATAAATGATAATAATTTGTTTACCCAGAACCCTGTACTTAATATAAGGCCAGTTGCCAGGTACCCATTTACACGTAGGTGGAGATTGGCAAAACATCTTGTCAAAGGACATTAGTGCTGCGCTGGGATTCGAACCTTTAAACGTTGGATTGAGAGTCAAGTTAATGAACCATTATACCACGACACCTCCACGATATAAAGCCATACACTGATACTACTGCCCCAATGAAAATATTATCTTGACAAGAAATGCCTCAATTCCGTGCGCTCATTTTCGAAAAGGCTATTAACTATAATCATACTGCTGATTATGGCATGGCAACATTGCACTTATATTTAACCCAAGACGATAAATATTTGTCTGCACTCTTATAAACTTCTAATAATATAACCGTTTTATTTTTACCAAACTTAATCAAATCAAGAATATAGCTGGTTTCAGAAAATATTTCTTTGCTGTTTAAACCTCAGACCATCATTTGCACATTGTGTGTTATCCTCTCTACACTTAAAATGTCATAAGGTAAGGCTCCCACATTTGAAATAATTATTCAACCCTAACTAGTATAGGAATCTAGTACCGTGATTTGGGCCAAGTTATTTAAGATTTAAGGGACACTGGCGGGTTGATGGGGGGGGGGGGGGGTGTTAAGGTTGAATGGAATACATGTGTGATATCTTTTCTACATTAAAATGTACATTCATAAGGTAATTTCCAAACATTTGAACAAATTAAGTAACCCTAACCTGATATCGAAGAGTGTGGCCTCGGTCAAGCCATTTAGCGGGCACTGGAAGGGGGGGGGGGAGGGGGGGGGGAGGGGGGGGGGGGAGGGGGGGGGGGTGCAGAACTGAAATGCGAAATACCAAGGGCCACGTACACTGCTAATGGAAAGATTTATACTTGTGTTATGGGAGGGTTTACTATCCCCTCTCTCTCTCTCTCTCTCTCTTTGTCGCGATTCAGTGGAGAGGGGGGGGGGGGGGGGGTGAAAACTTTTTAAATTTCTTGATTTTGTATTTTAATACAGTGTCCCTCTCTCATCATCACCTCGGATGCTTGGCCGGTGAAATCCCCATTTTACATTCACCAATATGTTTCGTACTGAACCTTAATTTACCCTGTAGAATGAACCTTTACTGCACATTTATTGTTGCATAATCCTGCAGAAATAAAGTTCACCAATGTTGTTGTAAGTATAAGAAACTGTATACATGGACTGAAGTTACAGTTGTACAAAACAAATTAGGCTCTCCTGGTTAGGCTACAAAGCATGATGTTGAAGGATTGAATGGGCACCTAAAACCCTGACCAGGGAGAGGGATTAAAGTCTGACTTTACAGCATATACTATTTGAAAGCATCTATTGCCAAGAGGATGACAAAGAAATGACTATTTCAGCAGATTTGCATGATAATTGTCCCAGAATGTTTCCCCTTTATTCTGAGTGTAAAACATTGCCAATGCTTTGTTACAGGCTTGGAGCTTTTCTTCGTCAGTTTGAGACGTGAACGGCTACGAATTTGCCAGAGGTGACGGGGACAATGATTACTTCCAACATGACAAAGCCGTTTTTCAGAGAGCTAGCGATGGACAAGGAAGATAAGAATAGAACTCCAAGTTACTGGTTAAGATGACAAGTTAATCCATTGAGTTTAATATAGTTCAGTGGTCATGTTCAATGCGAGCGTCTCTGATCATTATCTGGTATAAATACCAACAACCTACACTAATCTGCAGACTTGTCTCACGACGTTCAGTAAGTCAACACCATCTTCTGTGTCTCTCTCATATTTGTGGTTATACTTTCACTATGTTTTATGTCTAACAATGTTATGGTTTGATATGTACAGTAGATATGCTCTCGGTTATATTTCCCATTTCCGTATCATTAGAAAAAAATGTGATTTCATGTTCGGGTGTGTAATTTCTAGCTAATATTGAGTGATTGTTGTTGTATATTGGCTGGAGGTGTTAGTGTCATAGATTTTCTTCGTCAAAAGTTGCCTTTGTAGAAATCTTGTTCATGTTCATTTTGTTTTTAAGATTAATTTAACACGGTTTATTTAACATGCCAGGGCCATCTAATCCATTAATGGTTTTAACTCTGGTTTTTTATTTATTTATAGAATAAGTAAATGGTATGAAAAAGGTCCTGTATCCGTGTGTAGATCTGTCCACTCCACTTTAGCGCTGCACTACGTGCTAAGAGGCAGCAATTGCACACATGAATAGTCAATATACACAATGCACACAAATGCACACAATAAATACAATGTGGTTGATCGGCAAGATTGATAGTAGACTCACGATTTGAATTTTTAAATTATTCTTTCTAACATCGGCAGGTTGACAAATTGTATCTTACTGCTTTTTAGGTGTCATCAATTGTCACTAAAGTACCGATTTTGAGTGAAATCAGTTGAATTTTGTACAGTGGTGTTTGAAATTTTGAAAATCAATTGCACAGCTTTTAATACACAGCCATGGTAGTAATGCAGCTATGTGTGGACCTGTGATGGGACAAGGCACGCAGCCAAAATTTGATGTTTGGGGGGGGGGGGGTGGCACATACCTGTAATCCATCGAGGTAAAGAAAAAAGGGGTCTAAAAAAGTTAAACCGATCTTGGAAATTTGTGGGGGGCACGTGCCCCCCCCCCTCCCCCCGTGGCTACGTGCATCAAATCAGATAGAACTTTCATGTGCTCATTTTTTTGCCAAATGTTGCCGATAAAGATCACTTTAAAAACAAACTTTGCCTGATAACGGTCAGTATAATATTTTACAGTCATATCGGCGTCATTTAAAGTTACTCGGTAACATTGTTTAAGGTTGATGACAAAATTGTGTAATTTTTGTATGAAATGTTTAATACTTATTATATTCCTTCTACTGTACTAACCCTCTAACAGGCAAACAATCCTGAGAAAAACCACGAAGATATCTATGGTTTTCTATGAAGGTGTCACTGAGCAACACCTTCTAACAGTGATTAACAGTAAATTCTCCCAACCATTTTTGAATTTTCCCAACCGTTTTTCCTTGAAAATATGTCATAAAACAGGATATAAAAAATAACTTGTCAACACTTAAATGTATGGAATGGTATATAGAGCCAATTTATTGCTTTCTGACGATTTACATTCACCTAAAATGTAATTAAATTGTAATAATATAGTTGGGAGAATTAAGGAATTGGTCAGATAAGTTTTTCCCAATTTTTATCGTTAATAATGGTCCGTTTTCACTTAAACTTTCAGATTATCTTTAATTGTACATCTAACATTGAAGTCATTTTCTCTCATCTGAACAATGTTACTAAGTCCCTTTAAAGCTCCTAACTCCTAATTGTTGATGCTGTGGTTGTTTTTGTTGTTGATGTTTGTAATAGTTAGTTTAAACGATGTTTATAATAAAATTATGCATGTTTACTTCGGGTACCAAGGCTGTATATCGGCCTCCTCTCATGGTTCAAAGTCGTGGGTTCCAGGGGGCGGAGCCCCCAGAAGCTTAGGGGTTTTAGGCATTCAATTACGGTCAGATGAACATACACTGTCGCTCATTATAGTTGGAATATTTTTGTTTTACCCAAATTTATGGAATTATTAAAAAAATAATTTAAAAATAATAGATCTAGATAATAGTATACATTCTCAGATTTTATTGAATAATAATTTGCCAATGTGTGTTTTGCGTGACTGCTAAAGCATGTGTATGCTACTATGCTCATCAATCAGGGGACCAACGCCCTTAAGTCATAAATGACAGTAATGAGGATTAATGCCCCACAAAAGGGCACTAATATAGCATATCGACACGGTTTTGATCCTAGGGCCTCACAGTTACGAGGCCATTGCTTTGTCACTGAACCATGACTGTACGCAGCAGGGGCTAGGGTAGGGGGCAGTTTCCATAAATATAAAAAAACACTGAAAATGCAATACATTTTCAATAATTTATTGCATTTTACCCCGGTCCCCGAAATCCTCTGTGTGCCCATGCCTTGAGCCATAAGCATGACCGTCAATGCATACAGGTCTAGTTTGATCGGGGTGGATTTTTTTCCGCCGATCATTACCCGATCATCTCGATGTATACACAACTTCTACACTATCGGTTCCCGATCAACTCAATCAACAACTCAACCGCTTAACAATCGGAGCATGTCTGCCCTAAACAGTTACTCGACCGAACTCGCTCACTTCTCGACTGCTTCTCGATCACATCCCGAGCACTTCTCGACCGCACTCGATCTTTCCGATCGCAACTCAACCAACGACACAATTACGTGCTGATCTAAACACATTTCTTCGTACCGGCAAAAACGTTTGGGGGGGGGGGGGGGGGGTAGACAAAAAAAATCCCCATCACCCCACTCTTACATGAAGGCCCCGCTTAACGTTTCTCGACGGGGTCAAGGGGTGGAGCCACCAGAACCTCAGGGGGAATAGGCATTTAATTATCGTCAGATGAGCATATTTTTATACCTTATTTGTGACACTGGCAGGTCACGAATTGGGGTAGGGTCCATGGGGCGTAGCCCCCGGAAGCTAAGGGGTTAGGGGCCATTAATTACGGTCAGATGAGCTTATTTTTACACTGGCATGACATAAATTGGTGTGGGTTCCAGGGTGCGGAGCCCCCAGAAGCTCAGGGGTTTTAGGCATTTAATTACGGTCAGATGAAATTATTTTGATACCTTATTTGTGACACTGGCAGGCCACTAATTGGCGTCACGGGTTTTAAGCATTGAATTACCGTCAGATGAGCATCCAGGTGCCTGACTTTGGGCCCTTGGTGAAATCCAGGGGGCAGAGTCCCCGGAAGCTTAGGGGATTTAAGGCATTTAATCACGGTCAGATGAGCCTTTTTTTTGGGGGGGGGCGGGGGGGGGGCGGAAATTGGAAAATTACGTCGTCAGATATTTCGTTCAGTGGCTGGGGGGGGGGGGGGGGAAGGAAGACTTTTTTGTTGCTTTCTTTAGCACACATTCTTTGTTTTTGTTGCCAGGGATCCGTCACTGCCCAAAAATGTAACTGTTCGATTTACATCTCTTGAATGTCTGAGATGTACTGAACGCTGATCAAAATGAGTACTGTACCATCAGCTGACGATAATATTTTGTGCAACCATTCAATTCACGAGTCATCTTGGATCCCTGTTCGAACAGGTCGATCTGCTCGGGTCGAGATTGTGTATAGGTCGTGTGTACGTCTAGTTGGTCTTGTAGGGATCGCGTTGGGATTGTATGTAGATCGGAATGATCGAGAAGAGATCGTAGTTGTGGTCGACTATACGTCGTGCAGGAGTCGTGACTGGTCGAATGTGGGTCGTCAATGGTCGAATACCGGTCGGGAAGAGCTTGTGTTTAGGCATGGGGTCGGGATTGGTCGGGGGAAAATGGGTGATCGGGCTTGATTGGGCTTGGTCGGGTTGGCTTGATCGGCAGGGGGAACCCACCATTATAGCAAAAGCACGACCACCGTAACGGGTATTGGATTGGGGACAATGGGCGTATTAGAAATTAGCATGTGAGTTGATGACCGCAATGAACGTGATAGAACAATAGGTCGTTTAAATATGATGGAGCATACCCTCGTTTAATTTCGAATACTAACAAAAGAATCTTAAACTGAACGCGATTTAAAATAGGTAGCCAATGAAGAAATCTAAGAACAGGAGTTATGTGTTCATATTTTCTAGTTTTGGTGATGTGACGGGCTGCCTTGCTCTGAATAATTTGTCGGTGGAATTCGGTTAGCCAAAGTACAATCCGTTACACCAAAGTGTATGAGAGAGGCATAAAGCAAGAATAATGTACAGTTTCTCAGCACGACATAGGCATTTAAACGTGACGTACTATGTGAAGTCGTTTATGTATTCAAATTTATGGATGCTTCCTTCCTAGGTGTGCGTGGTGATGAGGCATTTCATTGACCTGTTATTATCCTTTCTACTACAATATTGTCAGAACGCAAAATTGCGTAAATAAGTTGGTGCTCTTCCTGGGTGAAGGTTTCTCATAAATGATATAGATTTTTCAACTACTATAAATTATTTTAGTATTTTTTAATGAATTAGTTACAATAATAAATCCCTTGTTATAAATATATATTTCACCAAATATGAATTTTATCTTTTCATCTATCATTTTTTCTAATTGAAAAGTAAAGGATTTGTTATTAATTAAAAAAGTCTTTCCAACTCACTTAAATATGTAAAGCATACCCACGTTTAATTTCGAATACTAACAAAAGAATCTTAAACTGAACGCGAATTAAAGGCCCGGTCCCACTGCACTTACGGATGCAAAGAGGATGTAAAACGTAAAAAAATCTTGTCATCCGTTGGAAAACGCTATGCATCCGTTCCGTACTCATTGCATACGTGTTTCATACGCTCTATCCATCGAGCATCCGTCCACTGTGATTTCATCCGCGCAAAAAGTTTTGAGCTGCACAAAACTTTTAGAACGGATGAACTTCCGCCGTGTACGATGTAAATCCGCGACAAATACGAGCAACAAACGTTCTATGTCCGTTATCATCCGTTAAACGTCCGCTGTATCCTCTCTGCATCCTCTGGGCATCCTCGCAACTCACATCCGCTGCAGCTGAAAACGGAAAGAGGGAGGAAAGATAAGGTACATGGAACGTCTATACATCGTTAGTAGCACGGAAATAGAAAGGATGTAAGCGTATGTATCTCGTATATAAAGTATTAAAAGCTGTCATCCACTTCCCTCCGCTTTCATCCGCTAGGCTTCCGATGAACATCCGTTTAACATCCCCGCTACATACTACCCACGTCCGTTATTTTCCGTTCTGTTTTCGCAATTTTTCGCAAATTTTGTCCATTTCTGGAGCGGATGAAAACGGATGGAGCCACCCGCGAAATTTTGCTCGTCCGCTGTGTCCTTTATGCATACGTTTTGTGTCCATCGGCCAGTGGGACCGGGCCATTAAATAGGTAGCCATAAAGCAAGATACAAGTGCATGATACAAGTACAGCTTCAACTGGTACGTCATATTTTCAAGAAAATGGATGCGCATGTCATGCTAAAAGACACCATGCCAAGAATGTATTTATTTATATATCTTCTGTACAATTTTCGTAAGGAATATTCTACACTAAAGGACATGAATACATCTCATTTTTTTCAGAATACCTATACACTTATATTTTGAGATGAGGGTTCCCTTAGCTGTTATGTTCTAGCATAATCTTATTCGCTTTAATGACTTTTTCTTCTCTTTTCGTTGTTTTTTATCCTTAGGCTATTCCTTATTCATTCTGCAGTTATTTGACGTTTACCTCTACGGTAAGTACATAATAATGTAGCGACATTGTACAGCAGAACGTGTGGTTAAATTTGTATATTCACCATGTTTATGTTAACCTTGAAATTCTCATAAACACGAATTAATTATATATATATCATCATATGCCAATAAGGAACATGTGGAAACAAACTAAGCAAATATCATGGCGTACAATACTTGAAGGTATTTTCCGTTCATCACATAGGGGGTAGCCCGGTCCCAGAATAATTTGCGTTGATAGGGAATGTAGTGTGTATACAAGAACGTATACCCAACTTTGGTAGCTTATGATAACAAATTCACAATCAATGTGATCGTGAATGTGTTTCACGGTATGAGTAACTTGTTTTCTTGCCCTGCACTATTGGAATTTTTTTTTCTTGCTACGGTTGATTGAGCACCAGTGTCTTTAAAAAAAGTGCTGTAAAATCTCCTTGTATAACGTTTGAGCTCATGCACTAAATGTGGGATATGCCAAAGTTACACGTCGTGCATATTTTACTTTGGTCTTTTAAATCCTTTTAATAATGAAATTTTACTTCAAACTGTAGTGCTTCATCATTTAAAGTGATCCATTTTATTTAAGCTTACACATGACCTTATTTCAATCACCGGGACAATCTTGAATTATTTCAGCCTATATCTTCTTGTCTCTTGATATCCCGCTCATTTATCCGTTGCAACATTTCACGTTCCTGATGTGTGTAAGGTTTAGAAGTTATTTGTTTCGAGCAGCACATGAAAGCTTAGAGGTTTACTAACCTCAAAGATTTATTAAATGCGCGAAAGAACACATTATGATAACTACCAAAGATGCTGACAGTAAAGTTTCTTGGAAAAAGGATAGTATCCCAAGTAAACTTTCTCCATTTTGAATGAAATGACAAGGCTTACCTTAAAAGGTGATATGAGAAAAGCCATATTGTGTCATCATAGTAAAGAAAATATATTTTTTTTCTTTTACTTTAGTGTGAGTTGACAGATTCACCTTTTCTATTAAAATGTACAAAATTAATGTTAATGTAAAATCCGCAATTGTTTTCGGACTGAAATGCGTAAGGGCTTTTGAAAAATATCTATTTCTCCATTCTAAACTTGGTAGAAGAGGATTTTGACAATGCTTCTTGAAAACAGCTGTTGCTCAGTCATCCGTGGCAGCAGAGACAGGTGTCATTAGACATAATATTAATTATTCTTTAAAATGAAATTTAATTCAAGGTAACACAGATTATAAATCTTAAATGGTAATATATTAAGGATTGGGAATGCTTTTTTTCACACGCATTGTATAGCACTGTCATAATTAAATTGTATCGAATTTCATAGAGGGACATCTTAAAACTAAAATAAAAGAAAGTATATATTTTGAATGAGAATTGGAGATAAGGTGAACAAAAACTAAAAAAATAACCTTGAAATAGCTAGGGCGGAGGCAGATGTGTTAGTTTGATACATAAGGAAAGTCAAAAGGATTTTTAAAAGGGAAGTGGGATTCGCTCCAAACAGCAGAACCCCCATAGGTTTTTACTACCCCTTCTTGGGAAATTACATTTTGATATTCGATCAAAATCAATCCAGTTTTCTTTATTAGTAGGCCTAACCAATATCTTTATCTCCAATGCGCTTGGCAGGTCAGGGGCGTACGCAGGATTTTTTCAAGGGGGGGGGGGGGGGGGGGTTAAAATCGGGCCCAAAATATTTTGCTCCCGAAAATTTGAAAATCTCGCCGGCCGAAAAGTCGCTCAGTGGAGGGGGGGGGGGTAAGCGGACATTTTTTTTTTTTTTCATAATTAAAAAAAAAAAAAGAAAAAAAAGGGGGGGGGGGGTTTAGGTTTTTTAGGGGGGTTTACACACATGAAAATACCAAAGGGGGGGGTTAACCCCCAACCCCCCCCCCTGCGTACGCCCCTGGCGCATGGTGTGCAATGAATTGACAAGCCTTATCAGCATAGCATTTCATTTTCTATTTGTTACATGGTTACATAATATGATCTTGCAATAATGTCACTTTATATGTTTTTTTTTGTAATACCGTTCACTCTGTAAAACGATCATTTTATCTTTGTCATCCATGTTATCCATCTTTTTTGGTCCATGATTGTGATGATGGAAATGAGTTATTTTCAATTCATTGTCCATTCAAATTTGATCAAATATCTCAGTCATTTCATTGTGCGTGTTTTCTTTGCTCTGCTTTCATTACGTAGATTATGCCACTGGACTTTAACCACCCTGACATGTGGGGTGCAGTTAAGCACCGATGCGTGTGTTTTACAAAATCACACAACAGACTTAGATGTAAGCGTAAGTCCAAGCATCTTACAAGGACGTGCTGGCAGCATAGGGCTGAGCTGCCGTACGAAGAGTAAGTTTCTTCCGCTTTTCACTTCGGTTTAATTCCTTCATTTTTTTTTTTTTTTTTTTTTTTTTAGGGGGGAAGGGATGGAGGGAGAAACTTGCAATGAAGCTATTCCCTATTCGACCTATTCGTATGAGCGCATTTTTTCCACAACAGGAAAGTGATGCTCGCAGATGAAAAGAAAGCACAGGGCCCGTTTCTCAAAACCAACGATAAAACCAGTGGCGTACGCAGGAATTTTTCAAGGGGGGGGGGGGGTTACATTTTGAAATCGGGCCAAAAATTTCGCAACGACTCAGCCAGCCGCTGAATAAGTGGGGGGAGGGGGGGGGGGGGGGGAGGGGGGTGGTAAGAGGACATATTTGTATTATTTTTTAGGTCCCGAAATTTGAAAATTTGACCGATCGACATTTCGTTCCTTTGGGGGGGGGGGGGGGTCTTCCCAAAAAACATACACATACAAAACTGAAGGGGGGGTTAACCCCCCCCCCTGCGTACGCGCCTGGATAAGACAGTCATAACTTGATCAGCCAACTACGGATATGTCTCTGATCTTCCTAAACCCTTTCATCGTGAAATCGATACAATCGGCAAAAAGGGGAGCCAACACATAGCCTTTAATTATTTAAATGAATTAGGAATAAAAATAAGATTGAAAATAGTTTCAGGGAATAAGATATGCAATATACTTCGGAATTTGTGTAGATTATACCATACAATTATGTGTAAAATATAATTGTGAGTATTTCGTTTCATGACCGGTGAATCAGTCTTGTTTTTTTAGATGGGAGGGGGGGGGGCACTGAAAGGCTAGGACTATTGGGGAGAGGTGATATTTCAAGTGATGTTACAAGTCCTCCCAAAGTACATCAACGAGGGTAGGATCTATTTCCCATTCCTCCTGGCCCCGATCCAGAAAATCTGAATATTGTATTATTTTCCAAGCCCAAACTAAACAACACTATATCAGGGAGGGGGTTTCAAAAATGATCTGAAATTCAATTCATTGATTATTACAACCCGAAAAAACGACGAATTGCGAGGGGAGGTCAAGACCCTCTCCCAGGCGCGTACGCAGGATTTTTTCAAGGGGGGTGTTTTAACATTTTTAAATCGTGTCGAAAATTTCGCAACGATTCAGCCAGCCGCTGAATAAGGGGGGGGGGGGGTCTCGAAATTTTAAAAATTTGCCATTTTGCTCCGTTGGGGGGGGGGGGTGGTAAGGTCAACTTTTTTTAGGTCAGTTATTGGTACAATTTTTTTTCTTTCTTCTACCCCCTCCGTACATGGACATTTTTATGACCGGCTAACGGGGGAAGGGATGAGGCAAGTATTGTACGCCTTCGTCTACCATCGCTGCTTCCCGGTACTTCTTCTATATAGATCATTCATGACAATAGACCGGTTTACTAACATATTCAAATTCATGGATGTTTCTTTCTGGGGGTCTAGTGACGACCTAGTGACGAGTATCCCATAACCATTTTTTTAGCGTCTGTTTACATTATTTATCGTTTTGTCGGGCATACCTCGGACAAGCCTTCATATATGTTAGTAAACTTGTCTATTTTTTCAGAGAGCCATTATATTCGCCCGTTATCTATCATACCATGTCGACAGTCTGAATGCGAACTGCGTACAATGGTTGTTGCTAGGTTAGGCAAACATTATGGCTTGTTCTCCCCAACAAAACGTAATATATGCCATTTTCATTCTGACTATTGACATACACTTATCCGTAACAGGCGAACGAAAGATTTCATGTCGAGGCTCTTCACAAAGAGACACGCATTATATTTAATTACATTGAGAAAATGGCACATTAGTAAAAGTTTGCAAAGCAAGTACTCTGCGCAAACATGTCGGTCATATTCCCTATTGATTAGTTATTTGTTATAAGTGGATTAATTAAAACATGCATAGTCTCTTGACTTATCTAGTTTTTTTTAAAGGATATTTCAATTCATAACATTAAAATAGTATTGGGCCTCATTTTACACTTTGATTTATCATGAGACATGTGCCCCACGTTTCCTTTGGTCTTCATTAAATTCCAACAAAATGATGGTACACAGGTGGTGTGTTTTCCTTTTGCAGGCTGAAAATATAATTTTGTGTGAATCCCATGGTAAACAAGAGGTCCTGAAAACTCCCCTGAAAAGATTCAAACTGGCAATTGCCTTTCTGATATGTGGAATTATATCGACCGTTTGGAATTTTCGCAACACGTTTTGAAAATGTATGCCTAGACAATAGTCTGGTTTTTAGACCCTTGTACCGTATGGTCGTACGTTTTGTGCTGCGCAAAGATTCAATCAGCTTAATTTTGGCCATTAAAAGAAGTGGGTTATTGATGTGTACAACGAATGCTCATGTACCCTTTATAGCTCATTTTATGTATGCTATTACCAAAGAAAAAAAAAGTCAGTCAATCACTCAACAGTTCTGAAAGTAAAGTCTAGAAACTTAAACGGGTTTCCTTGCATAATTTGAATTCTAGGACACACGTGACATATATTCATAGTTCCTGCAAAATTCTGCATTAATTTGATTTTGGCTGCAAAAGGGACGCATTATCTTTAAAAGCAATAAAATGATTTTTCTATCTTGTACTAAATCACTCACTTTTTTTTCTACGACTAAAGTCGTTATTCATCTCCTTTCTTTATTTTCTTATTGTTTATCCTTGATTTGTTACTCTCTTATTTGTCCTTATGCTATATTTTTACCAGTCTTCCGAGTGCATCAGTTGGTTGGGCGGAGGGACCTATACGGTTATAGTGATTAAGTTTGCTCTCTTCTTCCCTGGCCGCCATCTTTTGCACTCAGAATATTGCTACAAAAATGTGTATTTGCATAGTTGTTGTCATTCTGATTTTGGAATTACCTCTATCGAGAAATAAAATAAACCTCTTTTATTGCGCATAGATTGGTTCTTCAACTTCATAATGATATTTCAAGTTCTTTTGAAAACATGGAAATGATCAAGATCCCTTCAAACATTTAGTTGAAAATATATAATGTTGTGCATCAAATAATGAAATTGAAAGAGAAATAATTTCAACCTGGGATGACAAAGATGAAATTAATACATGTTTACTTTATAATGTCATTTTTTTCAGGGTATATTTCTCAAAATCGTCTAAGAATCTTCTGAACAAAACGTACATAAATCATAATGGGGGTATACCAAACAGCCTTTGAATACTTATTGACAACAAGAATATTGTGATTTTTTTTAACTGAGAATACCTTAATTTTTTTCGAAAAATAACATTTAAAAGGAATTATGTAAATTTGATTCCAATTAATCACTGATTTTGAAAGAATACTTTTCCATTTCTTTTGAGAAAATGGAAATTTAAAGAGTTTGTCAACACACAATTTATGAATTCGTTTACCTACTTTAGTAACTTTTCTCATGCTGCAAATTGTCCCCCCACCCTCTAAAAACCAATAATCAATTTTAGATTTCATACAGATAAAGCAGATATTGTGATATCGACCCCCCCCCCCCCCGAACGTGTTATATACCTGTATAATTATGTTGGGGTCGCTTGCACCTCCCAAACCACGTAGGTTGTACGGGCCTATATTGGTAATAGATAGTCATTCCATAAATGACAAGCTGATATTTAAATATTGTTGTTTTCATACAGGTTGGTGAACTTATACATGCATCGGCGCATCCAGTGCACAGCCATCACGAGAAAGCTGATAAGGTGTAGCAGGGATTCCAGAGTCGAAACGAAATGTACTCAACACCGTAAGTTTATAATTTTGTTTATTATATCTATTTCCACTTATGGAATTGAAAAACCTTATCCGCATGATACATTTTCTCTCTCATAGGCTTTTGGTTTCCTCACATAAAAAATATCCTGCAATCATGGATACAAGAAGAATATAAAATTGGATGGCTTTAGGGTCAATACAAGAAAAAAGTGGACGAAATATTTTTGCATATTGAGTTCAACATTTCCTGTATAGGCCGAAATAAGCCATTTAATTGTATGATTATCATTTCAAAATAAAAAAGATATAAAAACTTGGAGCCATTTCTCATTACGGTTTCGCATGATCTATTGTGCAAAGTTAACTCACCTTGAAAGCCGCTGTAATCTAGTTTTGATTAAGTTTGACCTGCTGCTTACTCCATACCATGTTCATTTTTTATCAAAATTAAGAAATGAAATTAGTGTTAGGCTATCGGCGACATTAAGATAATAATATGGTTTACATCTCCGTATATTATTTTACATGTAATAGCTGGAGAAAATTTCATTCCATGTTTTGTTAACGTCAAAAATATAAGTAACACGGATCTGTATATGCGTATCATAGGTGTATATCCATTATCTATGCTGTCCCTGTATTAACCCTTACTGTACTGGGGGCCTGGGAGCCCCCCCCCCTCCACATTTTCGGAGATCGCACCGCAACCGCTTGGAATTTGAAATTGTCGTTTCATGACTCTTTTCCATCAAGTCCTATGCACATTTTGATACCATTTTTGTCGAAATCAGATATACTCTAAGATTACACATTATTAGTGTGCGCATGTCATCAAAAAGTGCAATAATTGCATATATTCATGAACAAGCAGAAATGTGAATACAGGTTTAGATTTCTTCATACATGTAAGTGGGAGATATGAATTGATATCAAATTGCCTTGATAAGTTTCTCAAAGTAACTTGATGTATTCCAGAACAGACGAATACATTAGAAATAAAGCAATAGATATAATGAGACATAAAAAACAGTTAAATACATAAGAAAAGAAAATGATGTTTTTTTTTCTTTTCCTTGTTCTTCTGTAAAATGAATTTATTGATAAATATATGCTTTTGAACAAATCAAACAATCATACACAATCAATTGAAATAACATCGTAGCATCTTAACATAGTTCAAACAAAACATATTTCGTTTTCTTGAATGACAGTGTTTTCAAAAATGCAAAGCTTTTTTTCGTTTTACAGTACTTTTCGATCTTTAATCGGTTGTGGATTAATCTTTTGAAAATACAAAGAATAGAGACTTCATGAAACATAAATTTTCTGCTTTCATAAATAAACTGCGTATTTTGCATATGTGATAAGAAAATTTAAACTTTTAAATATTTTGTTTTTAAAAGTTATAACCTTCAATTAAAACGAACTTGTCAAAAGAAAAATTAACATTGTAAAGTTTTCGAATTAAGTCTCCAAATTTTAACCAAAACAAACTTGTGTGTTTGTATTTTACAAATACATGGAGATTGTCGTGTAACTGAATACTGATCATCATATAAACATAAGGGTTTGTTACACAATTTTTATTTGAATAAATTATACCTATTTAGTAATAAGTTGTGTAATAACTTAAAATTGAATTCTGATATTTTGTTTTCTTTCATAGCTTGTAAATTAAATGACCATATGACTTTCCAGTCGATTTGTTCTGTACTATTAAACATTTCTTCCCATTTCTCTTCGATTGGAGGTCTACAAATTGAAAGAAGAATGATGAATTTTGTGTATTCATAATTCATGCAAATTAACCTTTGCAATTTCAAATATCATAACAATAATGAAAGTCATGAATTTGAAATGAAGGATACGTTTATTCAATACATTTTCAAGATTCTTCGCAAGTCTAGAGACAAGTATGTAGAAACGAATTATACCATCTAGTTTTCTTACGTGAATATCTTCAAACATGCACATTTTCGTGTTCATCGGACATTCGACGACCGAGATCATAGGGGGATCTCCCAGCCGCCCCTTCCCCAGTCAGGGAGGTGCTCAAAGTAACCCAGTACAGTAAGGGTTAAAAGGTTAACCTAATTTTATTTAAAAATAATCCCAAAATAATGTTTTCATTAATGCATCCATTATTGACAAGAGTATTTCTAGCGTTTTGCATCAAAATTATGATTAATATTAATAGATCATGCATGGCCGTTTTCAGACAGTCTGAGCTCAGGCAGAAACACAAGAATTATCCAAAAACGATACGAGAACTGCTATATTGGGTCATAATGATTTTGAAAGACAATGTCCGGATCTTTTTTGTTTAAGTATACGAGCAATTATATCTAAAAAGTTGTAAGGGATCCGAGCCTTTTTTGACTGAATTCACATAAATCCTGTGATTTCGTTTAATCGGACTGGACTTGTTTTCTTTCTCCAGACAACATGATACTAGTTCTTGCAGAAGAGGAGGCCGAACTGGCGGTTTTAGAGGCCATCCAGGATGACGTGGAGGAGGTAGGAGCGGTGGAAGAGGAGGTAGGAGTGGTGGTGGACGAGGTAGGAGCGGTGGAAGAGGAGTTAGGAGTGGTGGTGGACGAGGAAGGAGCGGTGGTGGACGAGGAGGTAGGAGCGGTGGTGGACGAGGTAGGAGCGGTGGAAGAGGAGGTAGGAGCGGTGGTGGACGAGGTGTTCGACGAGATCGAGGAGATGGAGGTTGAACGCGTGGAAGAGGTGGAGGAGGAGGCAGCATTGGAAGTGGACGAGGAGGAGGAGTGGCACCTACATTGGAGTGCGGAGGACGACACCGAGGAGGAGAGGGAAGAGGAGGAGCCGAGGGGAGAGTATGGGGTAGAGGAAGGGGTGGCGAGGGAGGAAGAGGAGGCGTAGATGTAAAATGTTTTACCCATGTGAGCAATATGTTTTGTTGAGGATTATTATGTTATGTTTTGTTCATGTTATCCACAGTATTATTGCTGTCATAGCAATCATTGCTTCATTATTACTATTATTACTTTTGTTCATATGATTTATTCATGAGAGACAATAGACACAATAATGACAAAGTTTCATCCCACTCAGTTGAGCTTTAAAGGTAAACCACAGTGTGTGACTGGTCTCGCCGTGGTATAGTGGTTCAGTGTCTCAACTTCAATTGGGAGGTTGAGAAATTGTATCCTAGCCTGGCTCTTCAGTCCTTTGGCAAGATGTTTAAATATAACCACAATGTTCGTTGAGTCAAATGATTGTCTGCGTCATGGTATAGTGGTTCAATCAATGAATTACAATTAAGCAGTTGAGGGATCAAAACCCAGCCTGGCATGAATACCGTTTGGCAAATTATTTAATCTGCATATTGTCATTCTTCATCCAGGTGTAGATTGACATTATTGTCTTGCTCTGCTAGAGTGCTACATAATTTAAGACATGCTCTGGCAAATATATATTGTCCAATTGATTTAAAACACTGTGGTTTACCTTTAAAATGGGGGTAGCTACTGGCTATCTAGATCTTCAGTTAGATATTCTGGAACACAAAGTGTGAAAACCCAATGTGTAAAAATCTTCCCTTAAAGGACTGCAACAAGTCGCTCAAAAATAAGTCGCTCAAAAAATTCAGTCAATGCCGATGTTGGCTTTTTTGTTGGCATTTTCGTGTTGCTTATACTACCCACAATTAGCCGGCTCATGTATTTTTATTTTAATGAAATAATAAATTAACGGTCACCATATTTTTTTTAAAAGTGGAGCTGAATTGGTATGATCGAATTGGCTAAATTTCACACATTTTGGGGTCTAAAAGGGCACTATAAATGTCATAGATAATAATAAGAGCAATAACCATGCACTTTGAAGGCATTTGCGGTTTGAAAACAGAACTCAACTATCCCTTTAAACGATTTTGAAAATTTAAACAAGAAAATCTATTAATGGGGTATATAATTTCATTTTCCTTCAACATGGATGAAATTTTCTCCATCAAATACGCTAAGCTATTTTGCCCCAAACCCTCCAACAAACTTTTCTCCAAAATGCATATTATAACAGAATAACTTTAAAGGCCTAACCTATTTATTAATTAAAAATTAGCAAAATAATATAGTTTTCAAAGACTCGAGGAAAAGAAATCTTATGACAAAATATTCTAAATAGAAAGAAAAAAAATATATATAGCTTAAGAAAATAAATCACAGATAGCATTAGCCCATTCGGGCAATGCATTTGACAAAGGGAATCTACAGCCTGCCCCCAGTGCAAAATGAACGTCAGTTTTGAATCAACACAGATAGGTTTTCCTTGCCCCTTCCCACAAATCCTTATAGGAAATCCTTCAAGACCATAATAACATTCACATAAAGTATAATTGTGCAAAATATTTCAACACTCCTCTCCCGACTCCTAATCGCCTCACATCGTGGAGGTTTCCCTGCGACAACGGGACACCAGGCTTCTATCTCACCCTGGTTGTAATATCACACTGACCTCACACTGACCTCACACCGCATCCACTCACCTTCATCCATTGGTCAGATGGTTTAACTTCTTTCTTTTCTTGCTCCCAACCTCCAGGGGCGTCTCCGGCCATTTCATGTGAAGATGGTGCAGAAAGGAATCTGTCTTTGGAGCCATCAACTGCTTTCCTGGATCCTGCTTGTCGCCAGAACTGTGATGACCCAAACATCAGGTTTCGACACTGGATGGATGAGAAGCAGATTTCATTGGATCATGGTGGTAAGAAAGTCATGTGTAGCATTTGCTTATCATTTTAAGGGTGTTTTAGGGCTGGGCCAAATACAGAATACACCATTTTAGGAGGGAATATTTTCGAACCGATTTTCAGTTGTTTGGCAGTGTTTGCATCATGCAAACCTTCGCTGGCTGTTCAAAATAAACAAGACAAAAACGAAGGAAAACATGAGAGGAAGGGTGTATCCTATATAGGTAGATAAGATATGTACTCTTCTGATTTTTTTTTTTGGAATTCCTGTTACTGTCCTTTCCCATATATACTCCATTCCTTTGGGATTTGGGGGTTCCAGTCATTAAGCGATATTAGGGGTTAGTTTACTAGCTTTATATGCCTCTTGTCCAACTGCATTGTACTTTTGACACACATACAAGTTCATGTAAAGATATTTTTCGAGGAAAAGGTACACGAATAATGCCTGACCGGCTGGCTGAGTTTTGCTTTGTATCAAGACTATCCCTTTCATTCTGGAAGTGGTCTATTGATAATGCCTTGTTCGAGAGAGTGACTTACGAATAATGAGGATCCGGTTATTATATAGGAATTGTCTTTCGTGTATTTAGTTTTGTATTCAAGATCCATGATCATGTTGATATTCTTCGTAATTTCAGGTTTTCTGTTTTTTCTGGAAGTAGTCAAGGTGCTCGATCGTTTATGTACTTAATTTCTGGCTGAGAGATGGTGGCCTACCGGCACCCCCGGCCCAATCAAGTGGTCTGTCCCCCTTATTATAGGGCTATATTATATAGGTTTCCCGTGATAAAATAACCCCGAAAATGTCATATATATTATATTTAATATTTGTGGTAAGTGTTTTGCATGGTGTTTAGATTTCCTCTTTCTCTGGTGTTCGTTATTGGGTCTTAAACTGTAGGTCAACGGCACGCCTGATTAGGGACTCTTTTATTGACTTTTGTATTTGTGTATGTTTTACAATATGTAAGGCTTTGCAAAAAAAAATAAGGTAGGTAATTCCTGTCCGGGAGGGAGATGGTGGGCTGTAAATGACGAATCTACCGGACCCTGCCCCTTAAATAAATTGTAGGTGAACAGCATCCCCACTCAGTTACTGTTTTTATGTTTTCTATGGTTTCCCTGACACTAACGCGTGGTAAATATTATATTTGTTAATACATAGTTGAAGCTTGTACCTTCCTTTGTTTTTAATTGATGGTAAGGATCTGGTGTCATGTGAATAATAATTAGCCTACTCTTAACGGTACGCCCTATCATTTGCCTTTTTTTTATACGTTGAGCGTGGTTCAGTCTTGTACTCGAATCCCTTTTATTCTTTTTTCTGTAAGGCTCACTAGAACTTTGTGTAATTAGATACTGCCTGGGGACTGGGAGATGGTTTCCTATGAAAAAGGAGCCTACCGGGCCCCGCCCTTTAGACTGTAGGTGAACGGCACGCCCAGTCAGTAGCTTTTTTTTTCTTATTTTATGTATGCAGAGCTTAGTTCTGTAAGAAACTTCTTTTTTCCCTTCTTTTTCTGTAAGGCTAATTAGAATCTAGGGTAGTTCATAACTGGCTGGTAGACGGCATCCAGTGAATAACGAGCCTACCAGGCCCCGTCCCTTTAATTATAGGTGAACGGCAGATCCAGTCAGTTGCTTTTTTACTTTTATTTATGTAGACCTCTGTCAGAATTTTTTTTTGTTTAAAACTTAGAAGTTAGTGCAGTCAACTTTTAGCTGGGAGACGGTGCCCCGTGAATAATGAGCCTACCGGGCCCGCCCCTTCAACTGTAGGTGAATGGCACGCCCAGGCAGTTGCTTTAAAAAAAAATGTAAAGCTTTGTTATGTCAGAAACTTAATTATTTTTGTTCTTGTTAAGCTAACTAGAATATAGTGTAATTAATTACTGGCTTGGAAAAAATGACCTGTGAATAATCAGCCTACCGGGCCCCTTAAACTGTAGGAGAACGACACGCCCATTCAGTAGCTTTTTCTTTTCTTATTTTATTTTATTAAGAGCTTTGTTCTGTAAGAAACTTAAATTTTCTTCTTTTTCTGTGAGGCTTATTAGAAGTTAGTGTAGATAGCTGGGAGACGGTTACCCGTGAAAAATGAGCCTACCGCTTGCGCTCCTTCAACTGTATGTGCCTAAACAGTTGCTTTAAAAAAAAAAAAAAATGTAGAGCTTTGTTCTGTCAGAAACTTAAGCTGTTAAGCTAACTTATTTATATTTTGCTGCTGTAAGGCTAACAAGAATATAGGGTAGTTAATCGTTTGATGGGAGGCGGTGTCCTGTGATGAATGAGCTTACCTGGCCCCGCCCCCTAAACCGTAGGTGAACAGCGCACCCACTCACTTGCTATTTTGGTGAAGAGGTGAGTTTCGTCAGGTACTGATTGTTCACAAAATAATCGAAGGGCTCACCAGAATTTAGATAGTTAGTTTTTAGTCTGGCGAATTTTGAGTACTTCTTGTCTCACAATTGCTACTGTAATGCCGTAGACAGTACAGCCAGCGACGTGCAGGGTGTTGGACAGTTGTAGATGCCTTGAGAGTTATGGGAGATCAGGTTGGATGATACATGGGCTAGCTGTAACTAGTATGTAGGGTATAACCTGTCTTACTAGAGCACCTGTGAATGATGTTCTAGCTGGTCTTGTACCTTAAATTGCTGGAGAACGGTGCAGCAAGATTAGGCATTTTTCCTTCTTCTTTCTTCTCTCATGTATGCAGAGCCTTGTTCTGTAAGAAACTTATTTTTTCTTCTTTTTCTGTAGGACTAATGAGTTGGGAGACGGTGACCTCTCAACAGTTATTCTAGCGGCCCCCTCCCCTTAAACTGTAGTTGCTTTTTTAAAACTTGTATTTATGTAGAGTTTTTTTCTGTCAGATATGTAATTATTTTTTTGTTGCAGTAAGGCTAACTAGAATATAGAGTAGTTAATCATTTGATGGGAGGCGGTGTCCTGTGAAGAATAAGCCTACCTGGCCCCGCCCTCTAAACTTTAGGTGAACAGCGCACCCAGTCGCTTGCTATTTTGGTGAAGAGATTAGTTTCGTCAGGTACTGATTGTTTACAAAATAATCCAAAGGCTCACCAGAATTGAGTTTAGTTAGTTTTTAATCTGGCCATTTTTGAGTACTTCTTGTCTCACAGTTGTTACTGTAATGCCGTAGACAGTACAGCCAGCGACGTGCAGGGTGATGGAGAGTTGTAGATGCCTTGAGAGTTATGGGAGATCAGGTTGGATGATACATGGGCTAGCTGTAACTAGTATGTAAGATATAACCTGTCTTAATAGAGCACCTGTGAATGATGTTCTAGCTGGTCTTGTACCTTATATTGCTGGAGAACGGTGCAGCAAGATTAGGCATTTTTCCTTCTTTGTTTCTTCTCTCATGTATGCAGAGCCTTGTGCTGTAAGAAACTTCTTTTTTCTTCTTTTTCTGTCCGGCTAATTAAAGTTTAGCGTAGTTAACTTTTAGTTGGGAGACGGTGACCTGTGAACAATTATCCAAGCGGCCCACTCCCCTTAAACTGTAGTTGCTTTTTTAAAACTTTTATTGATGTAGAGTTTTTTTCTGTCAGAAATGTAATTTTTTGTTGTTGCAGTAAAGCTAACTAGAATATAGGGTAGTTAATCGTTTGATGGGAGGCGGTGTCCTGTGAAGAATGAGCTTACCTGGCCCCGCCCCCTAAACTGTAGGTGAACAGCGCACCCAGTCACTTGCTATTTTGGTGAAGAGGTTAGTTTCGTCAGGTACTGATTGTTTACAAAATAATCCAAAGGCTCACCAGAATTGAGTTTAGTTAGTTTTTAGTCTGGCCATTTTTGAGTACTTCTTGATTCACAGTTGTTACTGTAATTCCGTAGACAGTACAGCCAGCGACGTGCAGGGTGTTGGACAGTTGTAGATGCCTTGAGAGTTATAGGAGATCAGGTTGGATGAAACATGGGCTAGCTGTAACTAGTATGTAGGGTATAACCTGTCTTACTAGAGCACCTGTGAATGATGTTCTAGCTGGTCTTGTACCTTAAATTGCTTGAGAACGGTGCAGTAAGATCAGGCTTTTCTTCCTTCTTTTTTTCTTGTATGGGCTAGTTCGTAGTTTAAGGTGCTTGCTATGTATCATCATGCCATTCTCTTCATGCTCGTGACAGGTCAACGGCTCGCCCAACCAGTTGCTTTGTTTCATTTCTTCATGTGGAGTTTTGTTCTGGCAGAAACTTCAAATTTTTTTGGGTAAGGCTAACTAGAATAGGGTAGTTAATTACTGGCTGGGAGACGTTGATCTGCGAATAATGAGCCTAGCTGGCCCCTTCCCTTAATCCGTAGGTGAACAGCTCGCCCATTCAGTAGTTTTTTTTTCTTTCTCTCATGACATGCAGAGCCTTGTTCTGTAGGAAACCTAATTTTTTTTCTTTTTTCTGTAGGGCTAATTGAAGTTTAGCGTAGTTAACTCTTAGTTTGGGAGTTGGTGACCTCTGAACAATTATCCTAGCGTCCCCCTCCCCTTAAACTGTAGTTGCTTTTTTAAAACTTTTATTTACGTAGAGTTTTTTTCTGTCAGATATGTAATTATTTTTTTGTTGCAGTAAGGCTTACTAGAATATAGAGTAGTTAATCATTTGATGAGAGGCGGTGTCCTGTGAAGAATGAGCCTACCTGACCCGCCCTCTAAACTTTAGGTGAACAGTGCACCCAGTCGCTTGCTATTTTGGTGAAGAGATTAGTTTCGTCAGGTACTGATTGTTTACAAAATAATCCAAAGGCTCACCAGAATTGAGTTTAGTTAGTTTTTAATCTGGCCATTTTTGAGTACTTCTTGTCTCACAGTTGTTACTGTAATGCCGTAGACAGTACAGCCAGCGACGTGCAGGGTGTTGGACAGTTGTAGATGCCTTGAGAGTTATGAGAGATCAGGTTGGATGATACATGGGCTAGCTGTAACTAGTATGTAGGGTATAACCTGTCTTACTAGAGCACCTGTGAATGATGTTCTAGCTGGTCTTGTACCTTAAATTGCTGGAGAACGGTGCAGCAAGATTAGGCATTTTTCCTTCTTCTTTCTTCTCTCATTTATGCAGAGCCTTGTTCTGTAAGAAACTTATTTTGTCTTCTTTTTCTGTAGGACTAATGAGTTGGGAGACGGTGACCTCTCAACAGTTATTCTAGCGGCCCCCTCCCCTTAAACTGTAGTTGCTTTTTTAAAACTTGTATTTATGTAGAGTTTTTTTCTGTCAGATATGTAATTATTTTTTTGTTGCAGTAAGGCGAACTAGAATATAGAGTAGTTAATCATTTGATGAGAGGCGGTGTCCTGTGAAGAATAAGCCTACCTGGCCCCGCCCTCTAAACTTTAGGTGAACAGCGCACCCAGTCGCTTGCTATTTTGGTGAAGAGATTATTTTCGTCAGGTACTGATTGTTTACAAAATAATCCAAAGGCTCACCAGAATTGAGTTTAGTTAGTTTTTAGTCTGGCCATTTTTGAGTACTTCTTGTCTCACTGTTGTTACTGTAATGCCGTAGACAGTACAGCCAGCGACGTGCAGGGTGTTGGACAGTTGTAGATGCCTTGAGAGTTATGGGAGATCAGGTTGGATGATACATGGGCTAGCTGTAACTAGTATGTAGGGTATAACCTGTCTTACTAGAGCACCTGTGAATGATGTTCTAGCTGGTCTTGTACCTTAAATTGCTGGAGAACGGTGCGGCAAGATTAGGCATTTTTCCTTCTTCTTTCTTCTCTCATGTATGCAGAGCCTTGTTCTGTAAGAAACTTATTTTTTCTTCTTTTTCTGTAGGACTAATGAGTTGGGAGACGGTGACCTCTCAACAGTTATTCTAGCGGCCCCCTCCCCTTAAACTGTAGTTGCTTTTTAAAACTTGTATTTATGTAGAGTTTTTTTCTGTCAGATATGTAATTATTTTTTTGTTGCAGTAAGGCTAACTAGAATATAGAGTAGTTAATCATTTGATGAGAGGCGGTGTCCTGTGAAGAATAAGCCTACCTGGCCCCGCCCTCTAAACTTTAGGTGAACAGCGCACCCAGTCGCTTGCTATTTTGGTGAAGAGATTATTTTCGTCAGGTACTGATTGTTTACAAAATAATCCAAAGGCTCACCAGAATTGAGTTTAGTTAGTTTTTAGTCTGGCCATTTTTGAGTACTTCTTGTCTCACTGTTGTTACTGTAATGCCGTAGACAGTACAGCCAGCGACGTGCAGGGTGTTGGACAGTTGTAGATGCCTTGAGAGTTATGGGAGATCAGGTTGGATGATACATGGGCTAGCTGTAACTAGTATGTAGGGTATAACCTGTCTTACTAGAGCACCTGTGAATGATGTTCTAGCTGGTCTTGTACCTTAAATTGCTGGAGAACGGTGCGGCAAGATTAGGCATTTTTCCTTCTTCTTTCTTCTCTCATGTATGCAGAGCCTTGTTCTGTAAGAAACTTATTTTTTCTTCTTTTTCTGTAGGACTAATGAGTTGGGAGACGGTGACCTCTCAACAGTTATTCTAGCGGCCCCCTCCCCTTAAACTGTAGTTGCTTTTTTAAAACTTGTATTTATGTAGAGTTTTTTTCTGTCAGATATGTAATTATTTTTTTGTTGCAGTAAGGCTAACTAGAATATAGAGTAGTTAATCATTTGATGAGAGGCGGTGTCCTGTGAAGAATAAGCCTACCTGGCCCCGCCCTCTAAACTTTAGGTGAACAGCGCACCCAGTCGCTTGCTATTTTGGTGAAGAGATTATTTTCGTCAGGTACTGATTGTTTACAAAATAATCCAAAGGCTCACCAGAATTGAGTTTAGTTAGTTTTTAGTCTGGCCATTTTTGAGTACTTCTTGTCTCACAGTTGTTACTGTAATGCCGTAGACAGTACAGCCAGCGACGTGCAGGGTGTTGGACAGTTGTAGATGCCTTGAGAGTTATGGGAGATCAGGTTGGATGATACATGGGCTAGCTGTAACTAGTATGTAGGGTATAACCTGTCTTACTAGAGCACCTGTGAATGATGTTCTAGCTGGTCTTGTACCTTAAATTGCTGGAGAACGGTGCGGCAAGATTAGGCATTTTTCCTTCTTCTTTCTTCTCTCATGTATGCAGAGCCTTGTTCTGTAAGAAACTTATTTTTTCTTCTTTTTCTGTAGGACTAATGAGTTGGGAGACGGTGACCTCTCAACAGTTATTCTAGCGGCCCCCTCCCCTTAAACTGTAGTTGCTTTTTTAAAACTTGTATTTATGTAGAGTTTTTTTCTGTCAGATATGTAATTATTTTTTTGTTGCAGTAAGGCTAACTAGAATATAGAGTAGTTAATCATTTGATGAGAGGCGGTGTCCTGTGAAGAATAAGCCTACCTGGCCCCGCCCTCTAAACTTTAGGTGAACAGCGCACCCAGTCGCTTGCTATTTTGGTGAAGAGATTATTTTCGTCAGGTACTGATTGTTTACAAAATAATCCAAAGGCTCACCAGAATTGAGTTTAGTTAGTTTTTAGTCTGGCCATTTTTGAGTACTTCTTGTCTCACAGTTGTTACTGTAATGCCGTAGACAGTACAGCCAGCGACGTGCAGGGTGTTGGACAGTTGTAGATGCCTTGAGAGTTATGGGAGATCAGGTTGGATGATACATGGGCTAGCTGTAACTAGTATGTAGGGTATAACCTGTCTTACTAGAGCACCTGTGAATGATGTTCTAGCTGGTCTTGTACCTTAAATTGCTGGAGAACGGTGCAGCAAGATTAGGCATTTTTCCTTCTTCTTTCTTCTCTCATGTATGCAGAGCCTTGTTCTGTAAGAAACTTATTTTTTCTTCTTTTTCTGTAGGACTAATGAGTTGGGAGACGGTGACCTCTCAACAGTTATTCTAGCGGCCCCCTCCCCTTAAACTGTAGTTGCTTTTTTAAAACTTGTATTTATGTAGAGTTTTTTTCTGTCAGATATGTAATTATTTTTTTGTTGCAGTAAGGCTAACTAGAATATAGAGTAGTTAATCATTTGATGGGAGGCGGTGTCCTGTGAAGAATAAGCCTACCTGGCCCCGCCCTCTAAACTTTAGGTGAACAGCGCACCCAGTCGCTTGCTATTTTGGTGAAGAGATTAGTTTCGTCAGGTACTGATTGTTTACAAAATAATCCAAAGGCTCACCAGAATTGAGTTTAGTTAGTTTTTAGTCTGGCCATTTTTGAGTACTTCTTGTCTCACAGTTGTTACTGTAATGCCGTAGACAGTACAGCCAGCGACGTGCAGGGTGTTGGACAGTTGTAGATGCCTTGAGAGTTATGGGAGATCAGGTTGGATGATACATGGGCTAGCTGTAACTAGTATGTAGGGTATAACCTGTCTTACTAGAGCACCTGTGAATGATGTTCTAGCTGGTCTTGTACCTTAAATTGCTGGAGAACGGTGCGGCAAGATTAGGCATTTTTCCTTCTTCTTTCTTCTCTCATGTATGCAGAGCCTTGTTCTGTAAGAAACTTATTTTTTCTTCTTTTTCTGTAGGACTAATGAGTTGGGAGACGGTGACCTCTCAACAGTTATTCTAGCGGCCCCCTCCCCTTAAACTGTAGTTGCTTTTTAAAACTTGTATTTATGTAGAGTTTTTTTCTGTCAGATATGTAATTATTTTTTTGTTGCAGTAAGGCTAACTAGAATATAGAGTAGTTAATCATTTGATGAGAGGCGGTGTCCTGTGAAGAATAAGCCTACCTGGCCCCGCCCTCTAAACTTTAGGTGAACAGCGCACCCAGTCGTTTGCTATTTTGGTGAAGAGATTATTTTCGTCAGGTACTGATTAATTACAAAATAATCCAAAGGCTCACCAGAATTGAGTTTAGTTAGTTTTTAGTCTGGCCATTTTTGAGTACTTCTTGTCTCACTGTTGTTACTGTAATGCCGTAGACAGTACAGCCAGCGACGTGCAGGGTGTTGGACAGTTGTAGATGCCTTGAGAGTTATGGGAGATCAGGTTGGATGATACATGGGCTAGCTGTAACTAGTATGTAGGGTATAACCTGTCTTACTAGAGCACCTGTGAATGATGTTCTAGCTGGTCCTGTACCTTAAATTGCTGGAGAACGGTGCGACAAGATTAGGCATTTTCCTTCTTCTTTCTTCTCTCATGTATGCAGAGCCTTGTTCTGTAAGAAACTTATTTTTTCTTCTTTTTCTGTAGGACTAATGAGTTGGGAGACGGTGACCTCTCAACAGTTATTCTAGCGGCCCCCTCCCCTTAAACTGTAGTTGCTTTTTTAAAACTTGTATTTATGTAGAGTTTTTTTCTGTCAGATATGTAATTATTTTTTTGTTGCAGTAAGGCTAACTAGAATATAGAGTAGTTAATCATTTGATGAGAGGCGGTGTCCTGTGAAGAATAAGCCTACCTGGCCCCGCCCTCTAAACTTTAGGTGAACAGCGCACCCAGTCGCTTGCTATTTTGGTGAAGAGATTATTTTTGTCAGGTACTGATTAATTACAAAATAATCCAAAGGCTCACCAGAATTGAGTTTAGTTAGTTTTTAGTCTGGCCATTTTTGAGTACTTCTTGTCTCACTGTTGTTACTGTAATGCCGTAGACAGTACAGCCAGCGACGTGCAGGGTGTTGGACAGTTGTAGATGCCTTGAGAGTTATGGGAGATCAGGTTGGATGATACATGGGCTAGCTGTAACTAGTATGTAGGGTATAACCTGTCTTACTAGAGCACCTGTGAATGATGTTCTAGCTGGTCTTGTACCTTAAATTGCTGGAGAACGGTGCAGCAAGATTAGGCATTTTTCCTTCTTCTTTCTTCTCTCATGTATGCAGAGCCTTGTTCTGTAAGAAACTTATTTTTTCTTCTTTTTCTGTAGGGCTAATTAAAGTTTAGCGTAGTTAACTTTTAGTTGGGAGACGGTGACTTCTGAACAATTATCCTAGCGGCCCCCTCCCCTTAAACTGTAGTTGCTTTTTTAAAACTTTTATTTATGTAGAGTTTTTTTCTGTCAGAAATGTAATTATTGTTTGTTGCAGTAAGGCTAACTAGAATATAGAGTAGTTAATCATTTGATGGAGGCGGTGTCATGTGAAGAATGAGCCTACCTGGCCCTGCCCCCTTAACTTTAGGTGAACAGCGCACCCAGTCACTTGCTATTTTGGTGAAGAGATTAGTTTCGTCAGGTACTGATTGTTTACAAAATAATCCAAAGGCTCACCAGAATTGAGTTTAGTTTGTTTTTAGTCTGGCCATTTTTGAGTACTTCTTGTCTCACAGTTGTTACTGTAATGCCGTAGACAGTACAGCCAGCGACGTGCAGGGTGATGGAGAGTTGTAGATGCCTTGAGAGTTATGGGAGATCAGGTTGGATGTTACATGGGCTAGCTGTAACTAGTATGTAGGGTATATTACCTGTCTTACTAGAGCACCTGTGAAAGATGTTCTAGCTGGTCTTGTACCTTAAATTGCTGGAGAACGGTGCAGCAAGATTAGGTGTTTTTCCTTCTTCTTTCTTCTCTCATGCATGCAGAGCCTTGTTCTGTAAGAAACTTCTTTTGTCTTCTTTTTCTTTAGGGCTAATTAAAGTTTAGTGTAGTTACCTCTTAGTTGGGAGACGGTGACCTGTAAACAATTATCCTAGCGCCCCCCCCTCCTTAAAGTGTAGTTGCTTTTTTTAAACTTTTATTTATGTAGAGTTTTTTTCTGTCAGAAATGTAATTATTTTTTGTTGCAGTAAGGCTAACTAGAATATAGAGTAGTTAATCATTTGATGGGAGGCGGTGTCCTGTGAAGAATGAGCCTACCTGGCCCCGCCCCCTAAACGGTAGGTGAACAGCGCACCCAGTCACTTGCTATTTTGGTGAAGAGATTAGTTTCGTCAGGTACTGATTGTTTACAAAATAATCCAAAGGCTCACCAGAATTGAGTTTAGTTAGTTTTTAGTCCGGCCATTTTTGATTACTTCTTGTCTCACTGTTGTTACTGTAATGCCGTAGACAGTACAGCCAGCGACGTGCAGAGTGTTGGACAGTTGTAGATGCCTTGAGAGTTATGGGAGATGAGGTTGGATGATACATGGGCTAGCTGTAACTAGTATGTAGGGTATAACCTGTCTTACTAGAGCACCTGTGAATGATGTTCTAGCTGGTCTTGTACTTTAAATTGCTGGAGAACGGTGCAGCAAGATTAGGCATTTTTCCTTCTCCTTTCTTCTCTCATGTATGCAGAGCCTTGTTCTGTAAGAAACTTATTTTGTCTTCTTTTTCTGTAGGACTAATGAGTTGGGAGACGGTGACCTCTCAACAGTTATTCTAGCGGCCCCCTCCCCTTAAACTGTAGTTGCTTTTTTAAAACTTGTATTTATGTAGAGTTTTTTTCTGTCAGATATGTAATTATTTTTTTGTTGCAGTAAGGCTAACTAGAATATAGAGTAGTTAATCATTTGATGAGAGGCGGTGTCCTGTGAAGAATAAGCCTACCTGGCCCCGCCCTCTAAACTTTAGGTGAACAGCGCACCCAGTCGCTTGCTATTTTGGTGAAGAGATTATTTTCGTCAGGTACTGATTGTTTACAAAATAATCCAAAGGCTCACCAGAATTGAGTTTAGTTAGTTTTTAATCTGGCCATTTTTGAGTACTTCTTGTCTCACAGTTGTTACTGTAATGCCGTAGACAGTACAGCCAGCGACGTGCAGGGTGATGGACAGTTGTAGAAGCCTTGAGAGTTATGGGAGATCAGGTTGGATGATACATGGGCTAGCTGTAACTAGTATGTAGGGTATAACCTGTCTTACTAGAGCACCTGTGAATGATGTTCTAGCTGGTCTTGTACCTTAAATTGCTGGAGAACGGTGCAGCAAGATTAGGCATTTTTCCTTCTTCTTTCTTCTCTCATGTATGCAGAGCCTTGTTCTGTAAGAAACTTCTTTTTTCTTCTTTTTCTGTAGGACTAATGAGTTGGGAGACGGTGACCTCTCAACAGTTATTCTAGCGGCCCCCTCCCCTTAAACTGTAGTTGCTTTTTTAAAACTTGTATTTATGTAGAGTTTTTTTCTGTCAGATATGTAATTATTTTTTTGTTGCAGTAAGGCTAACTAGAATATAGAGTAGTTAATCATTTGATGGGAGGCGGTGTCCTGTGAAGAATAAGCCTACCTGGCCCCGCCCTCTAAACTTTAGGTGAACAGCGCACCCAGTCGCTTGCTATTTTGGTGAAGAGATTAGTTTCGTCAGGTACTGATTGTTTACAAAATAATCCAAAGGCTCACCAGAATTGAGTTTAGTTAGTTTTTAGTCTGGCCATTTTTGAGTACTTCTTGTCTCACAGTTGTTACTGTAATGCCGTAGACAGTACAGCCAGCGACGTGCAGGGTGTTGGACAGTTGTAGATGCCTTGAGAGTTATGGGAGATCAGGTTGGATGATACATGGGCTAGCTGTAACTAGTATGTAAGATATAACCTGTCTTAATAGAGCACCTGTGAATGATGTTCTAGCTGGTCTTGTACCTTATATTGCTGGAGAACGGTGCAGCAAGATTAGGCATTTTTCCTTCTTTGTTTCTTCTCTCATGTATGCAGAGCCTTGTGCTGTAAGAAACTTCTTTTTTCTTCTTTTTCTGTCCGGCTAATTAAAGTTTAGCGTAGTTAACTTTTAGTTGGGAGACGGTGACCTGTGAACAATTATCCAAGCGGCCCACTCCCCTTAAACTGTAGTTGCTTTTTTAAAACTTTTATTGATGTAGAGTTTTTTTCTGTCAGAAATGTAATTTTTTGTTGTTGCAGTAAAGCTAACTAGAATATAGGGTAGTTAATCGTTTGATGGGAGGCGGTGTCCTGTGAAGAATGAGCTTACCTGGCCCCGCCCCCTAAACTGTAGGTGAACAGCGCACCCAGTCACTTGCTATTTTGGTGAAGAGGTTAGTTTCGTCAGGTACTGATTGTTTACAAAATAATCCAAAGGCTCACCAGAATTGAGTTTAGTTAGTTTTTAGTCTGGCCATTTTTGAGTACTTCTTGATTCACAGTTGTTACTGTAATTCCGTAGACAGTACAGCCAGCGACGTGCAGGGTGTTGGACAGTTGTAGATGCCTTGAGAGTTATAGGAGATCAGGTTGGATGAAACATGGGCTAGCTGTAACTAGTATGTAGGGTATAACCTGTCTTACTAGAGCACCTGTGAATGATGTTATAGCTGGTCTTGTACCTTAAATTGCTTGAGAACGGTGCAGTAAGATCAGGCTTTTCTTCCTTCTTTTTTTCTTGTATGGGCTAGTTCGTAGTTTAAGGTGCTTGCTATGTATCATCATGCCATTCTCTTCATGCTCGTGACAGGTCAACGGCTCGCCCAACCAGTTGCTTTGTTTCATTTCTTCATGTGGAGTTTTGTTCTGGCAGAAACTTCAAATTTTTTTGGGTAAGGCTAACTAGAATAGGGTAGTTAATTACTGGCTGGGAGACGTTGATCTGCGAATAATGAGCCTAGCTGGCCCCTTCCCTTAATCCGTAGGTGAACAGCTCGCCCATTCAGTAGTTTTTTTTTCTTTCTCTCATGACATGCAGAGCCTTGTTCTGTAGGAAACCTAATTTTTTTTCTTTTTTCTGTAGGGCTAATTGAAGTTTAGCGTAGTTAACTCTTAGTTTGGGAGTTGGTGACCTCTGAACAATTATCCTAGCGTCCCCCTCCCCTTAAACTGTAGTTGCTTTTTTAAAACTTTTATTTACGTAGAGTTTTTTTCTGTCAGATATGTAATTATTTTTTTGTTGCAGTAAGGCTTACTAGAATATAGAGTAGTTAATCATTTGATGAGAGGCGGTGTCCTGTGAAGAATGAGCCTACCTGACCCGCCCTCTAAACTTTAGGTGAACAGTGCACCCAGTCGCTTGCTATTTTGGTGAAGAGATTAGTTTCGTCAGGTACTGATTGTTTACAAAATAATCCAAAGGCTCACCAGAATTGAGTTTAGTTAGTTTTTAATCTGGCCATTTTTGAGTACTTCTTGTCTCACAGTTGTTACTGTAATGCCGTAGACAGTACAGCCAGCGACGTGCAGGGTGTTGGACAGTTGTAGATGCCTTGAGAGTTATGGGAGATCAGGTTGGATGATACATGGGCTAGCTGTAACTAGTATGTAGGGTATAACCTGTCTTACTAGAGCACCTGTGAATGATGTTCTAGCTGGTCTTGTACCTTAAATTGCTGGAGAACGGTGCGGCAAGATTAGGCATTTTTCCTTCTTCTTTCTTCTCTCATGTATGCAGAGCCTTGTTCTGTAAGAAACTTATTTTTTCTTCTTTTTCTGTAGGACTAATGAGTTGGGAGACGGTGACCTCTCAACAGTTATTCTAGCGGCCCCCTCCCCTTAAACTGTAGTTGCTTTTTAAAACTTGTATTTATGTAGAGTTTTTTTCTGTCAGATATGTAATTATTTTTTTGTTGCAGTAAGGCTAACTAGAATATAGAGTAGTTAATCATTTGATGAGAGGCGGTGTCCTGTGAAGAATAAGCCTACCTGGCCCCGCCCTCTAAACTTTAGGTGAACAGCGCACCCAGTCGCTTGCTATTTTGGTGAAGAGATTATTTTCGTCAGGTACTGATTAATTACAAAATAATCCAAAGGCTCACCAGAATTGAGTTTAGTTAGTTTTTAGTCTGGCCATTTTTGAGTACTTCTTGTCTCACTGTTGTTACTGTAATGCCGTAGACAGTACAGCCAGCGACGTGCAGGGTGTTGGACAGTTGTAGATGCCTTGAGAGTTATGGGAGATCAGGTTGGATGATACATGGGCTAGCTGTAACTAGTATGTAGGGTATAACCTGTCTTACTAGAGCACCTGTGAATGATGTTCTAGCTGGTCCTGTACCTTAAATTGCTGGAGAACGGTGCGACAAGATTAGGCATTTTCCTTCTTCTTTCTTCTCTCATGTATGCAGAGCCTTGTTCTGTAAGAAACTTATTTTTTCTTCTTTTTCTGTAGGACTAATGAGTTGGGAGACGGTGACCTCTCAACAGTTATTCTAGCGGCCCCCTCCCCTTAAACTGTAGTTGCTTTTTTAAAACTTGTATTTATGTAGAGTTTTTTTCTGTCAGATATGTAATTATTTTTTTGTTGCAGTAAGGCTAACTAGAATATAGAGTAGTTAATCATTTGATGAGAGGCGGTGTCCTGTGAAGAATAAGCCTACCTGGCCCCGCCCTCTAAACTTTAGGTGAACAGCGCACCCAGTCGCTTGCTATTTTGGTGAAGAGATTATTTTTGTCAGGTACTGATTAATTACAAAATAATCCAAAGGCTCACCAGAATTGAGTTTAGTTAGTTTTTAGTCTGGCCATTTTTGAGTACTTCTTGTCTCACTGTTGTTACTGTAATGCCGTAGACAGTACAGCCAGCGACGTGCAGGGTGTTGGACAGTTGTAGATGCCTTGAGAGTTATGGGAGATCAGGTTGGATGATACATGGGCTAGCTGTAACTAGTATGTAGGGTATAACCTGTCTTACTAGAGCACCTGTGAATGATGTTCTAGCTGGTCTTGTACCTTAAATTGCTGGAGAACGGTGCAGCAAGATTAGGCATTTTTCCTTCTTCTTTCTTCTCTCATGTATGCAGAGCCTTGTTCTGTAAGAAACTTATTTTTTCTTCTTTTTCTGTAGGGCTAATTAAAGTTTAGCGTAGTTAACTTTTAGTTGGGAGACGGTGACTTCTGAACAATTATCCTAGCGGCCCCCTCCCCTTAAACTGTAGTTGCTTTTTTAAAACTTTTATTTATGTAGAGTTTTTTTCTGTCAGAAATGTAATTATTGTTTGTTGCAGTAAGGCTAACTAGAATATAGAGTAGTTAATCATTTGATGGAGGCGGTGTCATGTGAAGAATGAGCCTACCTGGCCCTGCCCCCTTAACTTTAGGTGAACAGCGCACCCAGTCACTTGCTATTTTGGTGAAGAGATTAGTTTCGTCAGGTACTGATTGTTTACAAAATAATCCAAAGGCTCACCAGAATTGAGTTTAGTTTGTTTTTAGTCTGGCCATTTTTGAGTACTTCTTGTCTCACAGTTGTTACTGTAATGCCGTAGACAGTACAGCCAGCGACGTGCAGGGTGATGGAGAGTTGTAGATGCCTTGAGAGTTATGGGAGATCAGGTTGGATGTTACATGGGCTAGCTGTAACTAGTATGTAGGGTATATTACCTGTCTTACTAGAGCACCTGTGAAAGATGTTCTAGCTGGTCTTGTACCTTAAATTGCTGGAGAACGGTGCAGCAAGATTAGGTGTTTTTCCTTCTTCTTTCTTCTCTCATGCATGCAGAGCCTTGTTCTGTAAGAAACTTCTTTTGTCTTCTTTTTCTTTAGGGCTAATTAAAGTTTAGTGTAGTTACCTCTTAGTTGGGAGACGGTGACCTGTAAACAATTATCCTAGCGCCCCCCCTCCTTAAAGTGTAGTTGCTTTTTTTAAACTTTTATTTATGTAGAGTTTTTTTCTGTCAGAAATGTAATTATTTTTTGTTGCAGTAAGGCTAACTAGAATATAGAGTAGTTAATCATTTGATGGGAGGCGGTGTCCTGTGAAGAATGAGCCTACCTGGCCCCGCCCCCTAAACGGTAGGTGAACAGCGCACCCAGTCACTTGCTATTTTGGTGAAGAGATTAGTTTCGTCAGGTACTGATTGTTTACAAAATAATCCAAAGGCTCACCAGAATTGAGTTTAGTTAGTTTTTAGTCCGGCCATTTTTGATTACTTCTTGTCTCACTGTTGTTACTGTAATGCCGTAGACAGTACAGCCAGCGACGTGCAGAGTGTTGGACAGTTGTAGATGCCTTGAGAGTTATGGGAGATGAGGTTGGATGATACATGGGCTAGCTGTAACTAGTATGTAGGGTATAACCTGTCTTACTAGAGCACCTGTGAATGATGTTCTAGCTGGTCTTGTACTTTAAATTGCTGGAGAACGGTGCAGCAAGATTAGGCATTTTTCCTTCTCCTTTCTTCTCTCATGTATGCAGAGCCTTGTTCTGTAAGAAACTTATTTTGTCTTCTTTTTCTGTAGGACTAATGAGTTGGGAGACGGTGACCTCTCAACAGTTATTCTAGCGGCCCCCTCCCCTTAAACTGTAGTTGCTTTTTTAAAACTTGTATTTATGTAGAGTTTTTTTCTGTCAGATATGTAATTATTTTTTTGTTGCAGTAAGGCTAACTAGAATATAGAGTAGTTAATCATTTGATGAGAGGCGGTGTCCTGTGAAGAATAAGCCTACCTGGCCCCGCCCTCTAAACTTTAGGTGAACAGCGCACCCAGTCGCTTGCTATTTTGGTGAAGAGATTATTTTCGTCAGGTACTGATTGTTTACAAAATAATCCAAAGGCTCACCAGAATTGAGTTTAGTTAGTTTTTAATCTGGCCATTTTTGAGTACTTCTTGTCTCACAGTTGTTACTGTAATGCCGTAGACAGTACAGCCAGCGACGTGCAGGGTGATGGACAGTTGTAGAAGCCTTGAGAGTTATGGGAGATCAGGTTGGATGATACATGGGCTAGCTGTAACTAGTATGTAGGGTATAACCTGTCTTACTAGAGCACCTGTGAATGATGTTCTAGCTGGTCTTGTACCTTAAATTGCTGGAGAACGGTGCAGCAAGATTAGGCATTTTTCCTTCTTCTTTCTTCTCTCATGTATGCAGAGCCTTGTTCTGTAAGAAACTTCTTTTTTCTTCTTTTTCTGTAGGACTAATGAGTTGGGAGACGGTGACCTCTCAACAGTTATTCTAGCGGCCCCCTCCCCTTAAACTGTAGTTGCTTTTTTAAAACTTGTATTTATGTAGAGTTTTTTTCTGTCAGATATGTAATTATTTTTTTGTTGCAGTAAGGCTAACTAGAATATAGAGTAGTTAATCATTTGATGGGAGGCGGTGTCCTGTGAAGAATAAGCCTACCTGGCCCCGCCCTCTAAACTTTAGGTGAACAGCGCACCCAGTCGCTTGCTATTTTGGTGAAGAGATTAGTTTCGTCAGGTACTGATTGTTTACAAAATAATCCAAAGGCTCACCAGAATTGAGTTTAGTTAGTTTTTAGTCTGGCCATTTTTGAGTACTTCTTGTCTCACAGTTGTTACTGTAATGCCGTAGACAGTACAGCCAGCGACGTGCAGGGTGTTGGACAGTTGTAGATGCCTTGAGAGTTATGGGAGATCAGGTTGGATGATACATGGGCTAGCTGTAACTAGTATGTAAGATATAACCTGTCTTAATAGAGCACCTGTGAATGATGTTCTAGCTGGTCTTGTACCTTATATTGCTGGAGAACGGTGCAGCAAGATTAGGCATTTTTCCTTCTTTGTTTCTTCTCTCATGTATGCAGAGCCTTGTGCTGTAAGAAACTTCTTTTTTCTTCTTTTTCTGTCCGGCTAATTAAAGTTTAGCGTAGTTAACTTTTAGTTGGGAGACGGTGACCTGTGAACAATTATCCAAGCGGCCCACTCCCCTTAAACTGTAGTTGCTTTTTTAAAACTTTTATTGATGTAGAGTTTTTTTCTGTCAGAAATGTAATTTTTTGTTGTTGCAGTAAAGCTAACTAGAATATAGGGTAGTTAATCGTTTGATGGGAGGCGGTGTCCTGTGAAGAATGAGCTTACCTGGCCCCGCCCCCTAAACTGTAGGTGAACAGCGCACCCAGTCACTTGCTATTTTGGTGAAGAGGTTAGTTTCGTCAGGTACTGATTGTTTACAAAATAATCCAAAGGCTCACCAGAATTGAGTTTAGTTAGTTTTTAGTCTGGCCATTTTTGAGTACTTCTTGATTCACAGTTGTTACTGTAATTCCGTAGACAGTACAGCCAGCGACGTGCAGGGTGTTGGACAGTTGTAGATGCCTTGAGAGTTATAGGAGATCAGGTTGGATGAAACATGGGCTAGCTGTAACTAGTATGTAGGGTATAACCTGTCTTACTAGAGCACCTGTGAATGATGTTCTAGCTGGTCTTGTACCTTAAATTGCTTGAGAACGGTGCAGTAAGATCAGGCTTTTCTTCCTTCTTTTTTTCTTGTATGGGCTAGTTCGTAGTTTAAGGTGCTTGCTATGTATCATCATGCCATTCTCTTCATGCTCGTGACAGGTCAACGGCTCGCCCAACCAGTTGCTTTGTTTCATTTCTTCATGTGGAGTTTTGTTCTGGCAGAAACTTCAAATTTTTTTGGGTAAGGCTAACTAGAATAGGGTAGTTAATTACTGGCTGGGAGACGTTGATCTGCGAATAATGAGCCTAGCTGGCCCCTTCCCTTAATCCGTAGGTGAACAGCTCGCCCATTCAGTAGTTTTTTTTTCTTTCTCTCATGACATGCAGAGCCTTGTTCTGTAGGAAACCTAATTTTTTTTCTTTTTTCTGTAGGGCTAATTGAAGTTTAGCGTAGTTAACTCTTAGTTTGGGAGTTGGTGACCTCTGAACAATTATCCTAGCGTCCCCCTCCCCTTAAACTGTAGTTGCTTTTTTAAAACTTTTATTTACGTAGAGTTTTTTTCTGTCAGATATGTAATTATTTTTTTGTTGCAGTAAGGCTTACTAGAATATAGAGTAGTTAATCATTTGATGAGAGGCGGTGTCCTGTGAAGAATGAGCCTACCTGACCCGCCCTCTAAACTTTAGGTGAACAGTGCACCCAGTCGCTTGCTATTTTGGTGAAGAGATTAGTTTCGTCAGGTACTGATTGTTTACAAAATAATCCAAAGGCTCACCAGAATTGAGTTTAGTTAGTTTTTAATCTGGCCATTTTTGAGTACTTCTTGTCTCACAGTTGTTACTGTAATGCCGTAGACAGTACAGCCAGCGACGTGCAGGGTGTTGGACAGTTGTAGATGCCTTGAGAGTTATGAGAGATCAGGTTGGATGATACATGGGCTAGCTGTAACTAGTATGTAGGGTATAACCTGTCTTACTAGAGCACCTGTGAATGATGTTCTAGCTGGTCTTGTACCTTAAATTGCTGGAGAACGGTGCAGCAAGATTAGGCATTTTTCCTTCTTCTTTCTTCTCTCATTTATGCAGAGCCTTGTTCTGTAAGAAACTTATTTTGTCTTCTTTTTCTGTAGGACTAATGAGTTGGGAGACGGTGACCTCTCAACAGTTATTCTAGCGGCCCCCTCCCCTTAAACTGTAGTTGCTTTTTTAAAACTTGTATTTATGTAGAGTTTTTTTCTGTCAGATATGTAATTATTTTTTTGTTGCAGTAAGGCGAACTAGAATATAGAGTAGTTAATCATTTGATGAGAGGCGGTGTCCTGTGAAGAATAAGCCTACCTGGCCCCGCCCTCTAAACTTTAGGTGAACAGCGCACCCAGTCGCTTGCTATTTTGGTGAAGAGATTATTTTCGTCAGGTACTGATTGTTTACAAAATAATCCAAAGGCTCACCAGAATTGAGTTTAGTTAGTTTTTAGTCTGGCCATTTTTGAGTACTTCTTGTCTCACTGTTGTTACTGTAATGCCGTAGACAGTACAGCCAGCGACGTGCAGGGTGTTGGACAGTTGTAGATGCCTTGAGAGTTATGGGAGATCAGGTTGGATGATACATGGGCTAGCTGTAACTAGTATGTAGGGTATAACCTGTCTTACTAGAGCACCTGTGAATGATGTTCTAGCTGGTCTTGTACCTTAAATTGCTGGAGAACGGTGCGGCAAGATTAGGCATTTTTCCTTCTTCTTTCTTCTCTCATGTATGCAGAGCCTTGTTCTGTAAGAAACTTATTTTTTCTTCTTTTTCTGTAGGACTAATGAGTTGGGAGACGGTGACCTCTCAACAGTTATTCTAGCGGCCCCCTCCCCTTAAACTGTAGTTGCTTTTTAAAACTTGTATTTATGTAGAGTTTTTTTCTGTCAGATATGTAATTATTTTTTTGTTGCAGTAAGGCTAACTAGAATATAGAGTAGTTAATCATTTGATGAGAGGCGGTGTCCTGTGAAGAATAAGCCTACCTGGCCCCGCCCTCTAAACTTTAGGTGAACAGCGCACCCAGTCGCTTGCTATTTTGGTGAAGAGATTATTTTCGTCAGGTACTGATTGTTTACAAAATAATCCAAAGGCTCACCAGAATTGAGTTTAGTTAGTTTTTAGTCTGGCCATTTTTGAGTACTTCTTGTCTCACTGTTGTTACTGTAATGCTGTAGACAGTACAGCCAGCGACGTGCAGGGTGTTGGACAGTTGTAGATGCCTTGAGAGTTATGGGAGATCAGGTTGGATGATACATGGGCTAGCTGTAACTAGTATGTAGGGTATAACCTGTCTTACTAGAGCACCTGTGAATGATGTTCTAGATGGTCTTGTACCTTAAATTGCTGGAGAACGGTGCGGCAAGATTAGGCATTTTTCCTTCTTCTTTCTTCTCTCATGTATGCAGAGCCTTGTTCTGTAAGAAACTTATTTTTTCTTCTTTTTCTGTAGGACTAATGAGTTGGGAGACGGTGACCTCTCAACAGTTATTCTAGCGGCCCCCTCCCCTTAAACTGTAGTTGCTTTTTTAAAACTTGTATTTATGTAGAGTTTTTTTCTGTCAGATATGTAATTATTTTTTTGTTGCAGTAAGGCTAACTAGAATATAGAGTAGTTAATCATTTGATGAGAGGCGGTGTCCTGTGAAGAATAAGCCTACCTGGCCCCGCCCTCTAAACTTTAGGTGAACAGCGCACCCAGTCGCTTGCTATTTTGGTGAAGAGATTATTTTCGTCAGGTACTGATTGTTTACAAAATAATCCAAAGGCTCACCAGAATTGAGTTTAGTTAGTTTTTAGTCTGGCCATTTTTGAGTACTTCTTGTCTCACAGTTGTTACTGTAATGCCGTAGACAGTACAGCCAGCGACGTGCAGGGTGTTGGACAGTTGTAGATGCCTTGAGAGTTATGGGAGATCAGGTTGGATGATACATGGGCTAGCTGTAACTAGTATGTAGGGTATAACCTGTCTTACTAGAGCACCTGTGAATGATGTTCTAGCTGGTCTTGTACCTTAAATTGCTGGAGAACGGTGCAGCAAGATTAGGCATTTTTCCTTCTTCTTTCTTCTCTCATGTATGCAGAGCCTTGTTCTGTAAGAAACTTATTTTTTCTTCTTTTTCTGTAGGACTAATGAGTTGGGAGACGGTGACCTCTCAACAGTTATTCTAGCGGCCCCCTCCCCTTAAACTGTAGTTGCTTTTTTAAAACTTGTATTTATGTAGAGTTTTTTTCTGTCAGATATGTAATTATTTTTTTGTTGCAGTAAGGCTAACTAGAATATAGAGTAGTTAATCATTTGATGGGAGGCGGTGTCCTGTGAAGAATAAGCCTACCTGGCCCCGCCCTCTAAACTTTAGGTGAACAGCGCACCCAGTCGCTTGCTATTTTGGTGAAGAGATTAGTTTCGTCAGGTACTGATTGTTTACAAAATAATCCAAAGGCTCACCAGAATTGAGTTTAGTTAGTTTTTAGTCTGGCCATTTTTGAGTACTTCTTGTCTCACAGTTGTTACTGTAATGCCGTAGACAGTACAGCCAGCGACGTGCAGGGTGTTGGACAGTTGTAGATGCCTTGAGAGTTATGGGAGATCAGGTTAGATGATACATGGGCTAGCTGTAACTAGTATGTAAGATATAACCTGTCTTACTAGAGCACCTGTGAATGATGTTCTAGCTGGTCTTGTACCTTATATTGCTGGAGAACGGTGCAGCAAGATTAGGCATTTTTCCTTCTTCTTTCTTCGCTCATGTATGCAGAGCCTTGTTCTGTAAGAAACTTATTTTGTCTTCTTTTTCTGTAGGACTAATGAGTTGGGAGACGGTGACCTCTCAACAGTTATTCTAGCGGCCCCCTCCCCTTAAACTGTAGTTGCTTTTTTAAAACTTGTATTTATGTAGAGTTTTTTTCTGTCAGATATGTAATTATTTTTTTGTTGCAGTAAGGCGAACTAGAATATAGAGTAGTTAATCATTTGATGAGAGGCGGTGTCCTGTGAAGAATAAGCCTACCTGGCCCCGCCCTCTAAACTTTAGGTGAACAGCGCACCCAGTCGCTTGCTATTTTGGTGAAGAGATTATTTTCGTCAGGTACTGATTGTTTACAAAATAATCCAAAGGCTCACCAGAATTGAGTTTAGTTAGTTTTTAGTCTGGCCATTTTTGAGTACTTCTTGTCTCACTGTTGTTACTGTAATGCCGTAGACAGTACAGCCAGCGACGTGCAGGGTGTTGGACAGTTGTAGATGCCTTGAGAGTTATGGGAGATCAGGTTGGATGATACATGGGCTAGCTGTAACTAGTATGTAGGGTATAACCTGTCTTACTAGAGCACCTGTGAATGATGTTCTAGCTGGTCTTGTACCTTAAATTGCTGGAGAACGGTGCGGCAAGATTAGGCATTTTTCCTTCTTCTTTCTTCTCTCATGTATGCAGAGCCTTGTTCTGTAAGAAACTTATTTTTTCTTCTTTTTCTGTAGGACTAATGAGTTGGGAGACGGTGACCTCTCAACAGTTATTCTAGCGGCCCCCTCCCCTTAAACTGTAGTTGCTTTTTAAAACTTGTATTTATGTAGAGTTTTTTTCTGTCAGATATGTAATTATTTTTTTGTTGCAGTAAGGCTAACTAGAATATAGAGTAGTTAATCATTTGATGAGAGGCGGTGTCCTGTGAAGAATAAGCCTACCTGGCCCCGCCCTCTAAACTTTAGGTGAACAGCGCACCCAGTCGCTTGCTATTTTGGTGAAGAGATTATTTTCGTCAGGTACTGATTGTTTACAAAATAATCCAAAGGCTCACCAGAATTGAGTTTAGTTAGTTTTTAGTCTGGCCATTTTTGAGTACTTCTTGTCTCACTGTTGTTACTGTAATGCCGTAGACAGTACAGCCAGCGACGTGCAGGGTGTTGGACAGTTGTAGATGCCTTGAGAGTTATGGGAGATCAGGTTGGATGATACATGGGCTAGCTGTAACTAGTATGTAGGGTATAACCTGTCTTACTAGAGCACCTGTGAATGATGTTCTAGCTGGTCTTGTACCTTAAATTGCTGGAGAACGGTGCGGCAAGATTAGGCATTTTTCCTTCTTCTTTCTTCTCTCATGTATGCAGAGCCTTGTTCTGTAAGAAACTTATTTTTTCTTCTTTTTCTGTAGGACTAATGAGTTGGGAGACGGTGACCTCTCAACAGTTATTCTAGCGGCCCCCTCCCCTTAAACTGTAGTTGCTTTTTTAAAACTTGTATTTATGTAGAGTTTTTTTCTGTCAGATATGTAATTATTTTTTTGTTGCAGTAAGGCTAACTAGAATATAGAGTAGTTAATCATTTGATGAGAGGCGGTGTCCTGTGAAGAATAAGCCTACCTGGCCCCGCCCTCTAAACTTTAGGTGAACAGCGCACCCAGTCGCTTGCTATTTTGGTGAAGAGATTATTTTCGTCAGGTACTGATTGTTTACAAAATAATCCAAAGGCTCACCAGAATTGAGTTTAGTTAGTTTTTAGTCTGGCCATTTTTGAGTACTTCTTGTCTCACAGTTGTTACTGTAATGCCGTAGACAGTACAGCCAGCGACGTGCAGGGTGTTGGACAGTTGTAGATGCCTTGAGAGTTATGGGAGATCAGGTTGGATGATACATGGGCTAGCTGTAACTAGTATGTAGGGTATAACCTGTCTTACTAGAGCACCTGTGAATGATGTTCTAGCTGGTCTTGTACCTTAAATTGCTGGAGAACGGTGCAGCAAGATTAGGCATTTTTCCTTCTTCTTTCTTCTCTCATGTATGCAGAGCCTTGTTCTGTAAGAAACTTATTTTTTCTTCTTTTTCTGTAGGACTAATGAGTTGGGAGACGGTGACCTCTCAACAGTTATTCTAGCGGCCCCCTCCCCTTAAACTGTAGTTGCTTTTTTAAAACTTGTATTTATGTAGAGTTTTTTTCTGTCAGATATGTAATTATTTTTTTGTTGCAGTAAGGCTAACTAGAATATAGAGTAGTTAATCATTTGATGGGAGGCGGTGTCCTGTGAAGAATAAGCCTACCTGGCCCCGCCCTCTAAACTTTAGGTGAACAGCGCACCCAGTCGCTTGCTATTTTGGTGAAGAGATTAGTTTCGTCAGGTACTGATTGTTTACAAAATAATCCAAAGGCTCACCAGAATTGAGTTTAGTTAGTTTTTAGTCTGGCCATTTTTGAGTACTTCTTGTCTCACAGTTGTTACTGTAATGCCGTAGACAGTACAGCCAGCGACGTGCAGGGTGTTGGACAGTTGTAGATGCCTTGAGAGTTATGGGAGATCAGGTTAGATGATACATGGGCTAGCTGTAACTAGTATGTAAGATATAACCTGTCTTACTAGAGCACCTGTGAATGATGTTCTAGCTGGTCTTGTACCTTATATTGCTGGAGAACGGTGCAGCAAGATTAGGCATTTTTCCTTCTTCTTTCTTCGCTCATGTATGCAGAGCCTTGTTCTGTAAGAAACTTATTTTTTCTTCTTTTTCTGTAGGACTAATGAGTTGGGAGACGGTGACCTCTCAACAGTTATTCTAGCGGCCCCCTCCCCTTAAACTGTAGTTGCTTTTTAAAACTTGTATTTATGTAGAGTTTTTTTCTGTCAGATATGTAATTATTTTTTTGTTGCAGTAAGGCTAACTAGAATATAGAGTAGTTAATCATTTGATGAGAGGCGGTGTCCTGTGAAGAATAAGCCTACCTGGCCCCGCCCTCTAAACTTTAGGTGAACAGCGCACCCAGTCGCTTGCTATTTTGGTGAAGAGATTATTTTCGTCAGGTACTGATTGTTTACAAAATAATCCAAAGGCTCACCAGAATTGAGTTTAGTTAGTTTTTAGTCTGGCCATTTTTGAGTACTTCTTGTCTCACTGTTGTAACTGTAATGCCGTAGACAGTACAGCCAGCGACGTGCAGGGTGTTGGACAGTTGTAGATGCCTTGAGAGTTATGGGAGATCAGGTTGGATGATACATGGGCTAGCTGTAACTAGTATGTAGGGTATAACCTGTCTTACTAGAGCACCTGTGAATGATGTTCTAGCTGGTCTTGTACCTTAAATTGCTGGAGAACGGTGCGGCAAGATTAGGCATTTTTCCTTCTTCTTTCTTCTCTCATGTATGCAGAGCCTTGTTCTGTAAGAAACTTATTTTTTCTTCTTTTTCTGTAGGACTAATGAGTTGGGAGACGGTGACCTCTCAACAGTTATTCTAGCGGCCCCCTCCCCTTAAACTGTAGTTGCTTTTTTAAAACTTGTATTTATGTAGAGTTTTTTTCTGTCAGATATGTAATTATTTTTTTGTTGCAGTAAGGCTAACTAGAATATAGAGTAGTTAATCATTTGATGAGAGGCGGTGTCCTGTGAAGAATAAGCCTACCTGGCCCCGCCCTCTAAACTTTAGGTGAACAGCGCACCCAGTCGCTTGCTATTTTGGTGAAGAGATTATTTTCGTCAGGTACTGATTGTTTACAAAATAATCCAAAGGCTCACCAGAATTGAGTTTAGTTAGTTTTTAGTCTGGCCATTTTTGAGTACTTCTTGTCTCACAGTTGTTACTGTAATGCCGTAGACAGTACAGCCAGCGACGTGCAGGGTGTTGGACAGTTGTAGATGCCTTGAGAGTTATGGGAGATCAGGTTGGATGATACATGGGCTAGCTGTAACTAGTATGTAGGGTATAACCTGTCTTACTAGAGCACCTGTGAATGATGTTCTAGCTGGTCTTGTACCTTAAATTGCTGGAGAACGGTGCAGCAAGATTAGGCATTTTTCCTTCTTCTTTCTTCTCTCATGTATGCAGAGCCTTGTTCTGTAAGAAACTTATTTTTTCTTCTTTTTCTGTAGGACTAATGAGTTGGGAGACGGTGACCTCTCAACAGTTATTCTAGCGGCCCCCTCCCCTTAAACTGTAGTTGCTTTTTTAAAACTTGTATTTATGTAGAGTTTTTTTCTGTCAGATATGTAATTATTTTTTTGTTGCAGTAAGGCTAACTAGAATATAGAGTAGTTAATCATTTGATGGGAGGCGGTGTCCTGTGAAGAATAAGCCTACCTGGCCCCGCCCTCTAAACTTTAGGTGAACAGCGCACCCAGTCGCTTGCTATTTTGGTGAAGAGATTAGTTTCGTCAGGTACTGATTGTTTACAAAATAATCCAAAGGCTCACCAGAATTGAGTTTAGTTAGTTTTTAGTCTGGCCATTTTTGAGTACTTCTTGTCTCACAGTTGTTACTGTAATGCCGTAGACAGTACAGCCAGCGACGTGCAGGGTGTTGGACAGTTGTAGATGCCTTGAGAGTTATGGGAGATCAGGTTAGATGATACATGGGCTAGCTGTAACTAGTATGTAAGATATAACCTGTCTTACTAGAGCACCTGTGAATGATGTTCTAGCTGGTCTTGTACCTTATATTGCTGGAGAACGGTGCAGCAAGATTAGGCATTTTTCCTTCTTCTTTCTTCGCTCATGTATGCAGAGCCTTGTTCTGTAAGAAACTTATTTTGTCTTCTTTTTCTGTAGGACTAATGAGTTGGGAGACGGTGACCTCTCAACAGTTATTCTAGCGGCCCCCTCCCCTTAAACTGTAGTTGCTTTTTTAAAACTTGTATTTATGTAGAGTTTTTTTCTGTCAGATATGTAATTATTTTTTTGTTGCAGTAAGGCGAACTAGAATATAGAGTAGTTAATCATTTGATGAGAGGCGGTGTCCTGTGAAGAATAAGCCTACCTGGCCCCGCCCTCTAAACTTTAGGTGAACAGCGCACCCAGTCGCTTGCTATTTTGGTGAAGAGATTATTTTCGTCAGGTACTGATTGTTTACAAAATAATCCAAAGGCTCACCAGAATTGAGTTTAGTTAGTTTTTAGTCTGGCCATTTTTGAGTACTTCTTGTCTCACTGTTGTTACTGTAATGCCGTAGACAGTACAGCCAGCGACGTGCAGGGTGTTGGACAGTTGTAGATGCCTTGAGAGTTATGGGAGATCAGGTTGGATGATACATGGGCTAGCTGTAACTAGTATGTAGGGTATAACCTGTCTTACTAGAGCACCTGTGAATGATGTTCTAGCTGGTCTTGTACCTTAAATTGCTGGAGAACGGTGCAGCAAGATTAGGCATTTTTCCTTCTTCTTTCTTCTCTCATGTATGCAGAGCCTTGTTCTGTAAGAAACTTCTTTTTTCTTCTTTTTCTGTAGGACTTATGAGTTGGGAGACGGTGACCTCTCAACAGTTATTCTAGCGGCCCCCTCCCCTTAAACTGTAGTTGCTTTTTTAAAACTTGTATTTATGTAGAGTTTTTTTCTGTCAGATATGTAATTATTTTTTTGTTGCAGTAAGGCGAACTAGAATATAGAGTAGTTAATCATTTGATGAGAGGCGGTGTCCTGTGAAGAATAAGCCTACCTGGCCCCGCCCTCTAAACTTTAGGTGAACAGCGCACCCAGTCGCTTGCTATTTTGGTGAAGAGATTATTTTCGTCAGGTACTGATTGTTTACAAAATAATCCAAAGGCTCACCAGAATTGAGTTTAGTTAGTTTTTAGTCTGGCCATTTTTGAGTACTTCTTGTCTCACAGTTGTTACTGTAATGCCGTAGACAGTACAGCCAGCGACGTGCAGGGTGTTGGACAGTTGTAGATGCCTTGAGAGTTATGGGAGATCAGGTTGGATGATACATGGGCTAGCTGTAACTAGTATGTAGGGTATAACCTGTCTTACTAGAGCACCTGTGAATGATGTTCTAGCTGGTCTTGTACCTTAAATTGCTGGAGAACGGTGCAGCAAGATTAGGCATTTTTCCTTCTTCTTTCTTCTCTCATGTATGCAGAGCCTTGTTCTGTAAGAAACTTCTTTTTTCTTCTTTTTCTGTAGGACTAATGGGTTGGGAGACGGTGACCTCTCAACAGTTATTCTAGCGGCCCCCTCCCCTTAAACTGTAGTTGCTTTTTTAAAACTTTTATTTATGTAGAGTTTTTTTCTGTCAGAAATGTAATTATTTTTTGTTGCAGTATGGCTGACTAGAATATAGGATAGTTAATCATTTGATGGGAGGCGGTGTCCTGTGAAGAATGAGCCTACCTGGCCCCGCCACTTAAACTGTAGGTGAACAGCGCACCCAGTCGCTTGCTATTTTGTTAAAGATGTTTTTTTCGTCAGGTACTGATGGTTTACAAAATAATCCAAAGGCTCACCAGAATTGAGTTTAGTTAGTTTTTAGTCTGGCCATTTTTGAGTACTTCTTGTCTCACAGTTGTTACTGTAATGCCGTAGACAGTACAGCCAGCGACGTGCAGGGTGTTGGACAGTTGTAGATGCCTTGAGAGTTATGGGAGATCAGGTTGGATGATACATGGGCTAGCTGTAACTAGTATGTAGGGTATAACCTGTCTTACTAGAGCACCTGTGAATGATGTTCTAGCTGGTCTTGTACCTTAAATTGCTGGAGAACGGTGCAGCAAGATTAGGCGTGTTTCCTTCTTCTTTCTTCTCTCATGTATGCAGAGCCTTGTTCTGTAAGAAACTTATTTTTTCTTCTTTTTCTGTAGGGCTAATTAAAGTTTAGCGTAGTTAACTTTTAGTTGGGAGACGGTGACTTCTGAACAATTATCCTAGCGGCCCCCTCCCCTTAAACTGTAGTTGCTTTTTTAAAACTTTTATTTATGTAGAGTTTTTTTCTGTCAGAAATGTAATTATTGTTTGTTGCAGTAAGGCTAACTAGAATATAGAGTAGTTAATCATTTGATGGAGGCGGTGTCATGTGAAGAATGAGCCTACCTGGCCCTGCCCCCTTAACTTTAGGTGAACAGCGCACCCAGTCACTTGCTATTTTGGTGAAGAGATTAGTTTCGTCAGGTACTGATTGTTTACAAAATAATCCAAAGGCTCACCAGAATTGAGTTTAGTTTGTTTTTAGTCTGGCCATTTTTGAGTACTTCTTGTCTCACAGTTGTTACTGTAATGCCGTAGACAGTACAGCCAGCGACGTGCAGGGTGATGGAGAGTTGTAGATGCCTTGAGAGTTATGGGAGATCAGGTTGGATGTTACATGGGCTAGCTGTAACTAGTATGTAGGGTATATTACCTGTCTTACTAGAGCACCTGTGAATGATGTTCTAGCTGGTCTTGTACCTTAAATTGCTGGAGAACGGTGCAGCAAGATTAGGTGTTTTTCCTTCTTCTTTCTTCTCTCATGCATGCAGAGCCTTGTTCTGTAGTAGTAGTAGTAGTATTTATTTCCGTATAAAAACATAGTAAAAATGCATAAAATACGGTGGATAGCCCACATTCAGCTAACCCGACATGGGAAAGCTGGTCTTCCGTGGGGTCCGAAACTTCTTTTGTCTTCTTTTTCTTTAGGGCTAATTAAAGTTTAGTGTAGTTACCTCTTAGTTGGGAGACGGTGACCTGTAAACAATTATCCTAGCGCCCCCCCCCCCTCCTTAAAGTGTAGTTGCTTTTTTTAAACTTTTATTTATGTAGAGTTTTTTTCTGTCAGAAATGTAATTATTTTTTGTTGCAGTAAGGCTAACTAGAATATAGAGTAGTTAATCATTTGATGGGAGGCGGTGTCCTGTGAAGAATGAGCCTACCTGGCCCCGCCCCCTAAACGGTAGGTGAACAGCGCACCCAGTCACTTGCTATTTTGGTGAAGAGATTAGTTTCGTCAGGTACTGATTGTTTACAAAATAATCCAAAGGCTCACCAGAATTGAGTTTAGTTAGTTTTTAGTCCGGCCATTTTTGATTACTTCTTGTCTCACTGTTGTTACTGTAATGCCGTAGACAGTACAGCCAGCGACGTGCAGAGTGTTGGACAGTTGTAGATGCCTTGAGAGTTATTGGAGATGAGGTTGGATGATACATGGGCTAGCTGTAACTAGTATGTAGGGTATAACCTGTCTTACTAGAGCACCTGTGAATGATGTTCTAGCTGGTCTTGTACTTTAAATTGCTGGAGAACGGTGCAGCAAGATTAGGCATTTTTCCTTCTTCTTTCTTCTCTCATGTATGCAGAGCCTTGTTCTGTAAGAAACTTATTTTGTCTTCTTTTTCTGTAGGACTAATGAGTTGGGAGACGGTGACCTCTCAACAGTTATTCTAGCGGCCCCCTCCCCTTAAACTGTAGTTGCTTTTTTAAAACTTGTATTTATGTAGAGTTTTTTTCTGTCAGATATGTAATTATTTTTTTGTTGCAGTAAGGCTAACTAGAATATAGAGTAGTTAATCATTTGATGAGAGGCGGTGTCCTGTGAAGAATAAGCCTACCTGGCCCCGCCCTCTAAACTTTAGGTGAACAGCGCACCCAGTCGCTTGCTATTTTGGTGAAGAGATTATTTTCGTCAGGTACTGATTGTTTACAAAATAATCCAAAGGCTCACCAGAATTGAGTTTAGTTAGTTTTTAATCTGGCCATTTTTGAGTACTTCTTGTCTCACAGTTGTTACTGTAATGCCGTAGACAGTACAGCCAGCGACGTGCAGGGTGATGGACAGTTGTAGATGCCTTGAGAGTTATGGGAGATCAGGTTGGATGATACATGGGCTAGCTGTAACTAGTATGTAGGGTATAACCTGTCTTACTAGAGCACCTGTGAATGATGTTCTAGCTGGTCTTGTACCTTAAATTGCTGGAGAACGGTGCAGCAAGATTAGGCATTTTTCCTTCTTCTTTCTTCTCTCATGTATGCAGAGCCTTGTTCTGTAAGAAACTTCTTTTTTCTTCTTTTTCTGTAGGACTAATGAGTTGGGAGACGGTGACCTCTCAACAGTTATTCTAGCGGCCCCCTCCCCTTAAACTGTAGTTGCTTTTTTAAAACTTGTATTTATGTAGAGTTTTTTTCTGTCAGATATGTAATTATTTTTTTGTTGCAGTAAGGCTAACTAGAATATAGAGTAGTTAATCATTTGATGAGAGGCGGTGTCCTGTGAAGAATAAGCCTACCTGGCCCCGCCCTCTAAACTTTAGGTGAACAGCGCACCCAGTCGCTTGCTATTTTGGTGAAGAGATTATTTTCGTCAGGTACTGATTGTTTACAAAATAATCCAAAGGCTCACCAGAATTGAGTTTAGTTAGTTTTTAGTCTGGCCATTTTTGAGTACTTCTTGTCTCACTGTTGTTACTGTAATGCCGTAGACAGTACAGCCAGCGACGTGCAGGGTGTTGGACAGTTGTAGATGCCTTGAGAGTTATGGGAGATCAGGTTGGATGATACATGGGCTAGCTGTAACTAGTATGTAGGGTATAACCTGTCTTACTAGAGCACCTGTGAATGATGTTCTAGCTGGTCTTGTACCTTAAATTGCTGGAGAACGGTGCAGCAAGATTAGGCATTTTTCCTTCTTCTTTCTTCTCTCATGTATGCAGATCCTTGTTCTGTAAGAAACTTCTTTTTTCTTCTTTTTCTGTAGGACTAATGAGTTGGGAGACGGTGACCTCTCAACAGTTATTCTAGCGGCCCCCTCCCCTTAAACTGTAGTTGCTTTTTTAAAACTTGTATTTATGTAGAGTTTTTTTCTGTCAGATATGTAATTATTTTTTTGTTGCAGTAAGGCTAACTAGAATATAGAGTAGTTAATCATTTGATGAGAGGCGGTGTCCTGTGAAGAATAAGCCTACCTGGCCCCGCCCTCTAAACTTTAGGTGAACAGCGCACCCAGTCGCTTGCTATTTTGGTGAAGAGATTATTTTCGTCAGGTACTGATTGTTTACAAAATAATCCAAAGGCTCACCAGAATTGAGTTTAGTTAGTTTTTAGTCTGGCCATTTTTGAGTACTTCTTGTCTCACTGTTGTTACTGTAATGCCGTAGACAGTACAGCCAGCGACGTGCAGGGTGTTGGACAGTTGTAGATGCCTTGAGAGTTATGGGAGATCAGGTTGGATGATACATGGGCTAGCTGTAACTAGTATGTAGGGTATAACCTGTCTTACTAGAGCACCTGTGAATGATGTTCTAGCTGGTCTTGTACCTTAAATTGCTGGAGAACGGTGCAGCAAGATTAGGCATTTTTCCTTCTTCTTTCTTCTCTCATGTATGCAGAGCCTTGTTCTGTAAGAAACTTCTTTTTTCTTCTTTTTCTGTAGGACTAATGAGTTGGGAGACGGTGACCTCTCAACAGTTATTCTAGCGGCCCCCTCCCCTTAAACTGTAGTTGCTTTTTTAAAACTTGTATTTATGTAGAGTTTTTTTCTGTCAGATATGTAATTATTTTTTTGTTGCAGTAAGGCTAACTAGAATATAGAGTAGTAAATCATTTGATGAGAGGCGGTGTCCTGTGAAGAATAAGCCTACCTGGCCCCGCCCTCTAAACTTTAGGTGAACAGCGCACCCAGTCGCTTGCTATTTTGGTGAAGAGATTATTTTCGTCAGGTACTGATTGTTTACAAAATAATCCAAAGGCTCACCAGAATTGAGTTTAGTTAGTTTTTAGTCCGGCCATTTTTGATTACTTCTTGTCTCACTGTTGTTACTGTAATGCCGTAGACAGTACAGCCAGCGACGTGCAGAGTGTTGGACAGTTGTAGATGCCTTGAGAGTTATTGGAGATGAGGTTGGATGATACATGGGCTAGCTGTAACTAGTATGTAGGGTATAACCTGTCTTACTAGAGCACCTGTGAATGATGTTCTAGCTGGTCTTGTACTTTAAATTGCTGGAGAACGGTGCAGCAAGATTAGGCATTTTTCCTTCTTCTTTCTTCTCTCATGTATGCAGAGCCTTGTTCTGTAAGAAACTTATTTTGTCTTCTTTTTCTGTAGGACTAATGAGTTGGGAGACGGTGACCTCTCAACAGTTATTCTAGCGGCCCCCTCCCCTTAAACTGTAGTTGCTTTTTTAAAACTTGTATTTATGTAGAGTTTTTTTCTGTCAGATATGTAATTATTTTTTTGTTGCAGTAAGGCTAACTAGAATATAGAGTAGTTAATCATTTGATGAGAGGCGGTGTCCTGTGAAGAATAAGCCTACCTGGCCCCGCCCTCTAAACTTTAGGTGAACAGCGCACCCAGTCGCTTGCTATTTTGGTGAAGAGATTATTTTCGTCAGGTACTGATTGTTTACAAAATAATCCAAAGGCTCACCAGAATTGAGTTTAGTTAGTTTTTAATCTGGCCATTTTTGAGTACTTCTTGTCTCACAGTTGTTACTGTAATGCCGTAGACAGTACAGCCAGCGACGTGCAGGGTGATGGACAGTTGTAGATGCCTTGAGAGTTATGGGAGATCAGGTTGGATGATACATGGGCTAGCTGTAACTAGTATGTAGGGTATAACCTGTCTTACTAGAGCACCTGTGAATGATGTTCTAGCTGGTCTTGTACCTTAAATTGCTGGAGAACGGTGCAGCAAGATTAGGCATTTTTCCTTCTTCTTTCTTCTCTCATGTATGCAGAGCCTTGTTCTGTAAGAAACTTCTTTTTTCTTCTTTTTCTGTAGGACTAATGAGTTGGGAGACGGTGACCTCTCAACAGTTATTCTAGCGGCCCCCTCCCCTTAAACTGTAGTTGCTTTTTTAAAACTTGTATTTATGTAGAGTTTTTTTCTGTCAGATATGTAATTATTTTTTTGTTGCAGTAAGGCTAACTAGAATATAGAGTAGTTAATCATTTGATGAGAGGCGGTGTCCTGTGAAGAATAAGCCTACCTGGCCCCGCCCTCTAAACTTTAGGTGAACAGCGCACCCAGTCGCTTGCTATTTTGGTGAAGAGATTATTTTCGTCAGGTACTGATTGTTTACAAAATAATCCAAAGGCTCACCAGAATTGAGTTTAGTTAGTTTTTAGTCTGGCCATTTTTGAGTACTTCTTGTCTCACTGTTGTTACTGTAATGCCGTAGACAGTACAGCCAGCGACGTGCAGGGTGTTGGACAGTTGTAGATGCCTTGAGAGTTATGGGAGATCAGGTTGGATGATACATGGGCTAGCTGTAACTAGTATGTAGGGTATAACCTGTCTTACTAGAGCACCTGTGAATGATGTTCTAGCTGGTCTTGTACCTTAAATTGCTGGAGAACGGTGCAGCAAGATTAGGCATTTTTCCTTCTTCTTTCTTCTCTCATGTATGCAGATCCTTGTTCTGTAAGAAACTTCTTTTTTCTTCTTTTTCTGTAGGACTAATGAGTTGGGAGACGGTGACCTCTCAACAGTTATTCTAGCGGCCCCCTCCCCTTAAACTGTAGTTGCTTTTTTAAAACTTGTATTTATGTAGAGTTTTTTTCTGTCAGATATGTAATTATTTTTTTGTTGCAGTAAGGCTAACTAGAATATAGAGTAGTTAATCATTTGATGAGAGGCGGTGTCCTGTGAAGAATAAGCCTACCTGGCCCCGCCCTCTAAACTTTAGGTGAACAGCGCACCCAGTCGCTTGCTATTTTGGTGAAGAGATTATTTTCGTCAGGTACTGATTGTTTACAAAATAATCCAAAGGCTCACCAGAATTGAGTTTAGTTAGTTTTTAGTCTGGCCATTTTTGAGTACTTCTTGTCTCACTGTTGTTACTGTAATGCCGTAGACAGTACAGCCAGCGACGTGCAGGGTGTTGGACAGTTGTAGATGCCTTGAGAGTTATGGGAGATCAGGTTGGATGATACATGGGCTAGCTGTAACTAGTATGTAGGGTATAACCTGTCTTACTAGAGCACCTGTGAATGATGTTCTAGCTGGTCTTGTACCTTAAATTGCTGGAGAACGGTGCAGCAAGATTAGGCATTTTTCCTTCTTCTTTCTTCTCTCATGTATGCAGAGCCTTGTTCTGTAAGAAACTTCTTTTTTCTTCTTTTTCTGTAGGACTAATGAGTTGGGAGACGGTGACCTCTCAACAGTTATTCTAGCGGCCCCCTCCCCTTAAACTGTAGTTGCTTTTTTAAAACTTGTATTTATGTAGAGTTTTTTTCTGTCAGATATGTAATTATTTTTTTGTTGCAGTAAGGCTAACTAGAATATAGAGTAGTAAATCATTTGATGAGAGGCGGTGTCCTGTGAAGAATAAGCCTACCTGGCCCCGCCCTCTAAACTTTAGGTGAACAGCGCACCCAGTCGCTTGCTATTTTGGTGAAGAGATTATTTTCGTCAGGTACTGATTGTTTACAAAATAATCCAAAGGCTCACCAGAATTGAGTTTAGTTAGTTTTTAGTCTGGCCATTTTTGAGTACTTCTTGTCTCACTGTTGTTACTGTAATGCCGTAGACAGTACAGCCAGCGACGTGCAGGGTGTTGGACAGTTGTAGATGCCTTGAGAGTTATGGGAGATCAGGTTGGATGATACATGGGCTAGCTGTAACTAGTATGTAGGGTATAACCTGTCTTACTAGAGCACCTGTGAATGATGTTCTAGCTGGTCTTGTACCTTAAATTGCTGGAGAACAGTGCAGCAAGATTAGGCATTTTTCCTTCTTCTTTCTTCTCTCATGTATGCAGAGCCTTGTTCTGTAAGAAACTTCTTTTTTCTTCCTTTTCTGTAGGACTAATGAGTTGGGAGACGGTGACCTCTCAACAGTTATTCTAGCGGCCCCCTCCCCTTAAACTGTAGTTGCTTTTTTAAAACTTTTATTTATGTAGAGTTTTTTTCTGTCAGAAATGTAATTATTTTTTGTTGCAGTATGGCTGACTAGAATATAGGATAGTTAATCATTTGATGGGAGGCGGTGTCCTGTGAAGAATGAGCCTACCTGGCCCCGCCACTTAAACTGTAGGTGAACAGCGCACCCAGTCGCTTGCTATTTTGTTAAAGATGTTTTTTTCGTCAGGTACTGATGGTTTACAAAATAATCCAAAGGCTCACCAGAATTGAGTTTAGTTAGTTTTTAGTCTGGCCATTTTTGAGTACTTCTTGTCTCACAGTTGTTACTGTAATGCCGTAGACAGTACAGCCAGCGACGTGCAGGGTGTTGGACAGTTGTAGATGCCTTGAGAGTTATGGGAGATAAGGTTGGATGATACATGGGCTAGCTGTAACTAGTATGTAGGGTATAACCTGTCTTACTAGAGCACCTGTGAATGAGGTTCTAGCTGGTCTTGTACCTTAAATTGCTGGAGAACGGTGCAGCAAGATTAGGCATTTTTCCTTCTTTTTTCTTCTCTCATGTATGCAGAGCCTTGTTCTGTAAGAAACTTATTTTTTCTTCTTTTTCTGTAGGGCTAATTAAAGTTTAGCGTAGTTAACTTTTAGTTGGGAGACGGTGACTTCTGAACAATTATCCTAGCGGCCCCCTCCCCTTAAACTGTAGTTGCTTTTTTAAAACTTTTATTTATGTAGAGTTTTTTTCTGTCAGATATGTAATTATTTTTTGTTGCAGTAAGGCTAACTAGAATATAGAGTAGTTAATCATTTGGTGGGAGGCGGTGTCCTGTGAAGAATGAGCCTACCTGGCCCTGCCCCCTGAACTTTAGGTGAACAGCGCACACAGTCACTTGCTATTTTGGTGAAGAGATTAGTTTCGTCAGGTACTGATTGTTTACAGAATAATCCAAAGGCTCACCAGAATTGAGTTTAGTTTGTTTTTAGTCTGGCCATTTTTGAGTACTTCTTGTCTCACAGTTGTTACTGTAATGCCGAAGACAATACAACCAGCGACGTGCAGGGTGATGGAGAGTTGTAGATGCCTTGAGAGTTATGGGAGATCAGGTTGGATGATACATGGGCTAGCTGTAATTAGTATGTAGGGTATATTACCTGTCTTACTAGAGCACCTGTGAATGATGTTCTAGCTGGTCTTGTACCTTAAATTGCTGGAGAACGGTGCAGCAAGATTAGGTGTTTTTCCTTCTTCTTTCTTCTCTCATGCATGCAGAGCCTTGTTCTGTAAGAAACTTCTTTTGTCTTCTTTTTCTTTAGGGCTAATTAAAGTTTAGTGTAGTTAACTCTTAGTTGGGAGACGGTGACCTGTAAACAATTATCCTAGCGCCCCCCCCCCCTCCTTAAACTGTAGTTGCTTTTTTAAAACTTTTATTTATGTAGAGTTTTTTTCTGTCAGAAATGTAATTATTTTTTGTTGCAGTAAGGCTAACTAGAATATAGGATAGTTAATCATTTGATGGGAGGCGGTGTCCTGTGAAGAATGAGCCTACCTTGCCCCGCCACTTAAACTGTAGGTGAACAGCGCACCCAGTCGCTTGCTATTTTGTTAAAGAGGTTTTTTTCGTCAGGTACTGATGGTTTACAAAATAATCCAAAGGCTCACCAGAATTGAGTTTAGTTAGTTTTTAGTCTGGCAATTTTTGAGTACTTCTTGTCTCACAGTTGTTACTGTAATTCCGTAGACAGTACAGCCAGCGACGTGCAGGGTGATGGAGAGTTGTAGATGCCTTGAGAGTTATGGGAGATCAGGTTGGATGATACATGGGCTAGCTGTAACTAGTATGTAGGGTATAACCTGTCTTACTAGAGCACCTGTGAATGATGTTCTAGCTGGTCTTGTACCTTAAATTGCTGGAGAACGGTGCAGCAAGATTAGGCGTGTTTCCTTCTTCTTTCTTCTCTCATGTATGCAGAGCCTTGTTCTGTAAGAAACTTATTTTTTCTTCTTTTTCTGTAGGGCTAATTAAAGTTAAGCGTAGTTAACTTTTAGTTGGGAGACGGTGACTTCTGAACAATTATCCTAGCGGCCCCCTCCCCTTAAACTGTAGTTGCTTTTTTAAAACTTTTATTTATGTAGAGTTTTTTTCTGTCAGAAATGTAATTATTGTTTGTTGCAGTAAGGCTAACTAGAATATAGAGTAGTTAATCATTTGATGGAGGCGGTGTCATGTGAAGAATGAGCCTACCTGGCCCTGCCCCCTTAACTTTAGGTGAACAGCGCACCCAGTCACTTGCTATTTTGGTGAAGAGATTAGTTTCGTCAGGTACTGATTGTTTACAAAATAATCCAAAGGCTCACCAGAATTGAGTTTAGTTTGTTTTTAGTCTGGCCATTTTTGAGTACTTCTTGTCTCACAGTTGTTACTGTAATGCCGTAGACAGTACAGCCAGCGACGTGCAGGGTGTTGGACAGTTGTACATGTAGATGCCTTGAGAGTTATGGGAGATCAGGTTAGATGAAACATGGGCTAGCTGTAACTAGTATGTAAGATATAACCTGTCTTACTAGAGCACCTGTGAATGATGTTCTAGCTGGTCTTGTACCTTATATTGCTGGAGAACGGTGCAGCAAGATTAGGCATTTTTCCCTCTTTGTTTCTTCTCTCATGTATGCAGAGCCTTGTGCTGTAAGAAACTTATTTTTTCTTCTTTTTCTGTCCGGCTAATTAAAGTTTAGCGTAGTTAACTTTTAGTTGGGAGACGGTGACCTGTGAACAATTATCCAAGCGGCCCACTCCCCTTAAACTGTAGTTGCTTTTTTTAAACTTTTATTGATGTAGAGTTTTTTTCTGTCAGAAATGTAATTTTTTTTGTTGCAGTAAAGCTAACTAGAATATAGGGTAGTTAATCGTTTGATGGGAGGCGGTGTCCTGTGAAGAATGAGCTTACCTGGCCCCGCCCCCTAAACTGTAGGTGAACAGCGCACCCAGTCACTTGCTATTTTGGTGAAGAGGTTAGTTTCGTCAGGTACTGATTGTTTACAAAATAATCCAAAGGCTCACCAGAATTGAGTTTAGTTAGTTTTTAGTCTGGCCATTTTTGAGTACTTCTTGATTCACAGTTGTTACTGTAATTCCGTAGACAGTACAGCCAGCGACGTGCAGGGTGTTGGACAGTTGTAGATGCCTTGAGAGTTATAGGAGATCAGGTTGGATGAAACATGGGCTAGCTGTAACTAGTATGTAGGGTATAACCTGTCTTACTAGAGCACCTGTGAATGATGTTCTAGCTGGTCTTGTACCTTAAATTGCTTGAGAACGGTGCAGTAAGATCAGGCTTTTCTTCCTTCTTTTTTTCTTGTATGGGCTAGTTCGTAGTTTAAGGTGCTTGCTATGTATCATCATGCCATTCTCTTCATGCTCGTGACAGGTCAACGGCTCGCCCAACCAGTTGCTTTGTTTCATTTCTTCATGTGGAGTTTTGTTCTGGCAGAAACTTCAATATTTTTGGGGTAAGGCTAACTAGAATAGGGTAGTTAATTACTGGCTGGGAGACGTTGATCTGCGAATAATGAGCCTAGCTGGCCCCTTCCCTTAATCCGTAGGTGAACAGCTCGCCCATTCAGTAGTTTTTTTTTCTTTCTCTCATGACATGCAGAGCCTTGTTCTGTAGGAAACCTAATTTTTTCCTTTTTTCTGTAGGGCTAATTGAAGTTTAGCATAGTTAACTCTTAGTTTGGGAGTTGGTGACCTCTGAACAATTATCCTAGCGTCCCCCTCCCCTTAAACTGTAGTTGCTTTTTTAAAACTTTTATTTACGTAGAGTTTTTTTCTGTCAGATATGTAATTATTTTTTTGTTGCAGTAAGGCTTACTAGAATAAAGAGTAGTTAATCATTTGATGAGAGGCGGTGTCCTGTGAAGAATGAGCCTACCTGGCCCCGCCCTCTAAACTTTAGGTGAACAGTGCACCCAGTCGCTTGCTATTTTGGTGAAGAGATTAGTTTCGTCAGGTACTGATTGTTTACAAAATAATCCAAAGGCTCACCAGAATTGAGTTTAGTTAGTTTTTAATCTGGCCATTTTTGAGTACTTCTTGTCTCACAGTTGTTACTGTAATGCCGTAGACAGTACAGCCAGCGACGTGCAGGGTGTTGGACAGTTGTAGATGCCTTGAGAGTTATGGGAGATCAGGTTGGATGATACATGGGCTAGCTGTAACTAGTATGTAGGGTATAACCTGTCTTACTAGAGCTCCTGTGAATGATGTTCTAGCTGGTCTTGTACCTTAAATTGCTGGAGAACGGTGCAGCAAGATTAGGCATTTTTCCTTCTTCTTTCTTCTCTCATGTATGCAGAGCCTTGTTCTGTAAGAAACTTATTTTTTCTTCTTTTTCTGTAGGACTAATGAGTTGGGAGACGGTGACCTCTCAACAGTTATTCTAGCGGCCCCCTCCCCTTAAACTGTAGTTGCTTTTTTAAAACTTGTATTTATGTAGAGTTTTTTTCTGTCAGATATGTAATTATTTTTTTGTTGCAGTAAGGCTAACTAGAATATAGAGTAGTTAATCATTTGATGAGAGGCGGTGTCCTGTGAAGAATAAGCCTACCTGGCCCCGCCCTCTAAACTTTAGGTGAACAGCGCACCCAGTCGCTTGCTATTTTGGTGAAGAGATTATTTTCGTCAGGTACTGATTGTTTACAAAATAATCCAAAGGCTCACCAGAATTGAGTTTAGTTAGTTTTTAATCTGGCCATTTTTGAGTACTTCTTGTCTCACAGTTGTTACTGTAATGCCGTAGACAGTACAGCCAGCGACGTGCAGGGTGTTGGACAGTTGTAGATGCCTTGAGAGTTATGGGAGATCAGGTTGGATGATACATGGGCTAGCTGTAACTAGTATGTAGGGTATAACCTGTCTTACTAGAGCACCTGTGAATGATGTTCTAGCTGGTCTTGTACCTTAAATTGCTGGAGAACGGTGCAGCAAGATTAGGCATTTTTCCTTCTTCTTTCTTCTCTCATGTATGCAGAGCCTTGTTCTGTAAGAAACTTATTTTTTCTTCTTTTTCTGTAGGACTAATGAGTTGGGAGACGGTGACCTCTCAACAGTTATTCTAGCGGCCCCCTCCCCTTAAACTGTAGTTGCTTTTTTAAAACTTGTATTTATGTAGAGTTTTTTTCTGTCAGATATGTAATTATTTTTTTTGTTGCAGTAAGGCTAACTAGAATATAGAGTAGTTAATCATTTGATGAGAGGCGGTGTCCTGTGAAGAATGAGCCTACCTGGCCCCGCCACTTAAACTGTAGGTGAACAGCGCACCCAGTCGCTTGCTATTTTGTTAAAGATGTTTTTTTCGTCAGGTACTGATGGTTTACAAAATAATCCAAAGGCTCACCAGAATTGAGTTTAGTTAGTTTTTAGTCTGGCCATTTTTGAGTACTTCTTGTCTCACAGTTGTTACTGTAATGCCGTAGACAGTACAGCCAGCGACGTGCAGGGTGTTGGACAGTTGTAGATGCCTTGAGAGTTATGGGAGATCAGGTTGGATGATACATGGGCTAGCTGTAACTAGTATGTAGGGTATAACCTGTCTTACTAGAGCACCTGTGAATGATGTTCTAGCTGGTCTTGTACCTTAAATTGCTGGAGAACGGTGCAGCAAGATTAGGCATTTTTCCTTCTTCTTTCTTCTCTCATGTATGCAGAGCCTTGTTCTGTAAGAAACTTCTTTTTTCTTCCTTTTCTGTAGGACTAATGAGTTGGGAGACGGTGACCTCTCAACAGTTATTCTAGCGGCCCCCTCCCCTTAAACTGTAGTTGCTTTTTTAAAACTTTTATTTATGTAGAGTTTTTTTCTGTCAGAAATGTAATTATTTTTTGTTGCAGTAAGGCTGACTAGAATATAGGATAGTTAATCATTTGATGGGAGGCGGTGTCCTGTGAAGAATGAGCCTACCTGGCCCCGCCACTTAAACTGTAGGTGAACAGCGCACCCAGTCGCTTGCTATTTTGTTAAAGATGTTTTTTTCGTCAGGTATTGATGGTTTACAAAATAATCCAAAGGCTCACCAGAATTGAGTTTAGTTAGTTTTTAGTCTGGCCATTTTTGAGTACTTCTTGTCTCACAGTTGTTACTGTAATGCCGTAGACAGTACAGCCAGCGACGTGCAGGGTGTTGGACAGTTGTAGATGCCTTGAGAGTTATGGGAGATCAGGTTGGATGATACATGGGCTAGCTGTAACTAGTATGTAGGGTATAACCTGTCTTACTAGAGCACCTGTGAATGATGTTCTAGCTGGTCTTGTACCTTAAATTGCTGGAGAACGGTGCAGCAAGATTAGGCATTTTTCCTTCTTTTTTCTTCTCTCATGTATGCAGAGCCTTGTTCTGTAAGAAACTAATTTTTTCTTCTTTTTCTGTAGGGCTAATTAAAGTTTAGCGTAGTTAACTTTTAGTTGGGAGACGGTGACTTCTGAACAATTATCCTAGCGGCCCCCTCCCCTTAAACTGTAGTTGCTTTTTTAAAACTTTTATTTATGTAGAGTTTTTTTCTGTCAGAAATGTAATTATTTTTTGTTGCAGTAAGGCTAACTAGAATATAGAGTAGTTAATCATTTGGTGGGAGGCGGTGTCCTGTGAAGAATGAGCCTACCTGGCCCTGCCCCCTGAACTTTAGGTGAACATCGCACACAGTCACTTGCTATTTTGGTGAAGAGATTAGTTTCGTCAGGTACTGATTGTTTACAGAATAATCCAAAGGCTCACCAGAATTGAGTTTAGTTTGTTTTTAGTCTGGCCATTTTTGAGTACTTCTTGTCTCACAGTTGTTACTGTAATGCCGAAGACAATACAACCAGCGACGTGCAGGGTGATGGAGAGTTGTAGATGCCTTGAGAGTTATGGGAGATCAGGTTGGATGATACATGGGCTAGCTGTAATTAGTATGTAGGGTATATTACCTGTCTTACTAGAGCACCTGTGAATGATGTTCTAGCTGGTCTTGTACCTTAAATTGCTGGAGAACGGTGCAGCAAGATTAGGTGTTTTTCCTTCTTCTTTCTTCTCTCATGCATGCAGAGCCTTGTTCTGTAAGAAACTTCTTTTGTCTTCTTTTTCTTTAGGGCTAATTAAAGTTTAGTGTAGTTAACTCTTAGTTGGGAGACGGTGACCTGTAAACAATTATCCTAGCGCCCCCCCCCCTCCTTAAAGTGTAGTTGCTTTTTTAAAACTTTTATTTATGTAGAGTTTTTTTCTGTCAGAAATGTAATTATTTTTTGTTGCAGTAAGGCTAACTAGAATATAGGATAGTTAATCATTTGATTGGGAGGCGGTGTCCTGTGAAGAATGAGCCTACCTGGCCCCGCCACTTAAACTGTAGGTGAACAGCGCACCCAGTCGCTTGCTATTTTGTTAAAGATGTTTTTTTCGTCAGGTACTGATGGTTTACAAAATAATCCAAAGGCTCACCAGAATTGAGTTTAGTTAGTTTTTAGTCTGGCCATTTTTGAGTACTTCTTGTCTCACAGTTGTTACTGTAATGCCGTAGACAGTACAGCCAGCGACGTGCAGGGTGTTGGACAGTTGTAGATGCCTTGAGAGTTATGGGAGATCAGGTTGGATGATACATGGCTAGCTGTAACTAGTATGTAGGGTATAACCTGTCTTACTAGAGCACCTGTGAATGATGTTCTAGCTGGTCTTGTACCTTAAATTGCTGGAGAACGGTGCAGCAAGATTAGGCATTTTTCCTTCTTTTTTCTTCTCTCATGTATGCAGAGCCTTGTTTCTGTAAGAAACTTATTTTTTCTTCTTTTTCTGTAGGGCTAATTAAAGTTTAGCGTAGTTAACTTTTAGTTGGGAGGACGGTGACTTCTGAACAATTATCCTAGCGGCCCCCTCCCCTTAAACTGTAGTTGCTTTTTTAAAACTTTTATTTATGTAGAGTTTTTTTCTGTCAGAAATGTAATTATTTTTTGTTGCAGTAAGGCTAACTAGAATATAGAGTAGTTAATCATTTGGTGGGAGGCGGTGTCCTGTGAAGAATGAGCCTACCTGGCCCTGCCCCCTGAACTTTAGGTGAACAGCGCACACAGTCACTTGCTATTTTGGTGAAGAGATTAGTTTCGTCAGGTACTGATTGTTTACAGAATAATCCAAAGGCTCACCAGAATTGAGTTTAGTTTGTTTTTAGTCTGGCCATTTTTGAGTACTTCTTGTCTCACAGTTGTTACTGTAATGCCGAAGACAATACAACCAGCGACGTGCAGGGTGATGGAGAGTTGTAGATGCCTTGAGAGTTATGGGAGATCAGGTTGGATGATACATGGGCTAGCTGTAATTAGTATGTAGGGTATATTACCTGTCTTACTAGAGCACCTGTGAATGATGTTCTAGCTGGTCTTGTACCTTAAATTGCTGGAGAACGGTGCAGCAAGATTAGGTGTTTTTCCTTCTTCTTTCTTCTCTCATGCATGCAGAGCCTTGTTCTGTAAGAAACTTCTTTTGTCTTCTTTTTCTTTAGGGCTAATTAAAGTTTAGTGTAGTTAACTCTTAGTTGGGAGACGGTGACCTGTAAACAATTATCCTAGCGCCCCCCCCCTCCTTAAAGTGTAGTTGCTTTTTTAAAAACTTTTATTTATGTAGAGTTTTTTTCTGTCAGAAATGTAATTATTTTTTGTTGCAGTAAGGCTAACTAGAATATAGGGTAGTTAATCATTTGATGGGAGGCGGTGTCCTGTGAAGAATGAGCCTACCTGGCCCCGCCCCCTAAACGGTAGGTGAACAGCGCACCCAGTCGCTTGCTATTTTGGTGAAGAGATTAGTTTCGTCAGGTACTGATTGTTTACAAAATAATCCAAAGGCTCACCAGAATTGAGTTTAGTTAGTTTTTAGTCCGGCCATTTTTTTATTACTTCTTGTCTCACTGACTGTAATGCCGTAGACAGTACAGCCAGCGACGTGCAGGGTGTTGGACAGTTGTAGATGCCTTGAGAGTTATGGGAGATGAGGTTGGATGATACATGGGCTAGCTGTAACTAGTATGTAGGGTATAACCTGTCTTACTAGAGCACCTGTGAATGATGTTCTAGCTGGTCTTGTACCTTAAATTGCTGGAGAACGGTGCAGCAAGATTAGGCATTTTTCCTTCTTTTTTCTTCTCTCATGTATGCAGAGCCTTGTTCTGTAAGAAACTTATTTTTTCTTCTTTTTCTGTAGGGCTAATTACAGTTAAGCGTAGTTAACTCTTAGTTGGGAGACGGTGACCTGTGAACAATTATCCTAGCGGCCCCCTCCCCTTAAACTGTAGTTGCTTTTTTTTACTCTTTTTATGTAGAGTTTTTTTCTGTCAGAAATGTAAGTATTTTTTGTTGCTGTAATAATAATAATAATAATAACAATATTTATAAAGCGCAACATATCCATCTCTAAAGATGCTCAAGGCGCATACAAATAATTTAAATTAATATTCAACATACCTAAGATTAAAGAAATATTAAATAATAGCTGTAAAGATGCTCAAGGCGCATACAAATAATTTAAATTAATATTCAACATACTTAAGATTAAAGAAATATTAAATAATAGCTGTAAGGCTAAATAGAAATTAGGGTAGTTAATAATTTGATGGGAGGCGGTGTCCCGTGAAGAATGAGCCTACCGGGCCCCCACATCCTAAACTGTAGGTGAACAGCGCACCCAGTCACTTGCTATTTGGTGAATAGATTAGTTTCGTCAGGTACTGATTGTTCACAAAATACTCGAAAAGATCACTAGAATTTAGTTTTATTAGTTTTTAGTCTGGCCAATTTTGAGTACTTCTTGTCTCATAATTGTTAATGTAATGCCGGAGACAGTACAGCCAGGGATGAGCAGGATGAACAAGTAGAACAATTTTACGATCAAATAGATGAAATGCTAAAGCATAGTAAATCAACAGAAGTTGTTATCGTTATAGGTGATTGGAATGCTAAAGTCGGAGAAGGTAAGGATGGAAAGATTGTTGGACAATATGGACTAGGCCATCGTAATGAAATGGGTGATCGACTTGTTCAGTTCTGTAAGGAACATGATCTAGTGATAACCAACACCTTTTACCAACAACATAAAAGATGAACCTACATCTGGAAAAGCCAGGAGATGTAGATAGAAATCAGATCGACTACATTTTAATAACGAACAGGTTCAATAATTGTATCAAGCAGGTAAAGACATGCCCAGGGGCTGACATCGATTCTGATCACAACCCGGTGATTGCAGAGGTTGAAATAAAGCTAAAAAAATAAACTCCCAGAACAAAAAGAAACCCTCTTCCGGATGTTACAGCTCTAAATAAAACAGACATAGTAGAAAATACCTTATGGGAGTCAGAAATAGGTATTGTCTAGTCACAGAAGAAATAGAACAAACAAATAATGAAGTAAATGACATTGAGAAACTAGAGGTCGAATGGAAATGCTTGAAATAAGAAACAAATTGGTACTGAAATGTCTTATTATTAAAGACACATACACCAGTGTTGTGCAGGAGGTGAGAAGTGCTTGTTTGTTGATATATGACGGTCCGTTTGAAAAACAATGGCTGGATATACGTAGCAGTTAACTCATGGTGCTGTTTGCTTTCTTATCCACGCCCTCCTTGATGAGGCTGTAGGTTTTATATGTCTGGCCAATTTCGAGCATATCCCGTTGTCTCATAATGCTGTAGACAGTACAGCCAGCGACGTGCTTAATAATATTAGTCAGAGTTGATTGTAGATAGTCATTGTAGCAATGTCTTCAGGCTGGTAGCTAGAAGATATTGGCCACAGCGCCCCCGAGGACCCCCCCCCCCCCCCCCCCCCAAAAAAAAAAAAAAAAAAAAAAAAGAAGGGTTAATCACGTTACGTTACTACGCATTCAGTGCAGACGGTCGATTTTTTTTCTTCTGGAGGGGAGAAGGGGGGCATGTGAATGTGGCCCCGCCAAATTAACGGGGACCAAGTCCCATTAACACGGGTTTCCTACAAACAGACACCAGAAATACTGCATGTCTGTATTGTTTGAACGTGTATATATTCAATGAGTATCCAAAATTGTATGTCAATATTCGTCTTTTGCACGATTTCCGGATTTTATTCTCTGCAATCGGTCATGAGGTTCGTTAGTATTTTAGTTCCTGGCTGGGCGATGGTGAGCTGTGATTGATGAGCACATCCGGCTCTCTCCTTAAACTATAGGTGAACAGCACGCTCAATTATACGCTGGTTTGTTTGTCTGTTTTTTTTTTTCTTTTTCTGTAGACCTTTGCATAGTTTTCAGTCTATGACACTGCAATGTCTTTACGTTTTTGTTTTTTCGTGTGAACATAGCTTACCTTTTATTATTTATATTTTGGGATGTAAGCCTTTTGAATGATTCAATTTATCTCTGGAAATAGTCATAGTGCTCCATGGATTGCGTATACACCTCAGATATTATTGGCCCCTTTCATTCTGTTTGTAGAGGCATGCATTTCACAATGCTTGTGTCCCATTTTTCATACTTTACGATGGCTAGGTACTCTAGGTTTCCAAACGTTTTGAAGTAATGTAATTCTTTCTATTGGGGGCGGGAAGGGGAGAGGCGAGAGAGTGGTGGCGCAGGGAAGGGCGAGAGAGTGGCGGGGAGGGAGGGGCGGTAGAGTGGCGGTGAGGGGCAGGGGAGAGGGGAAGGGGAGAGAGATGGGAATAGGGGAAGGGGAAGGAGGGGAGAGAGTGACGGGGGTATTTCCGGGGGGGGGGTTATTGTACGGATCAGAGAGGTGAGCCCGTTTTATTTTTAGGTGATAGGGTAGAATTTTTACAGCAGTAAATTCGGGACTAAAATGGGAAAGGGTTGCAAATTTTTTTACACATGACTTTCTTATCTCGTTGGTTCATTGAAATTTGTACCATCCATTCCGTGCCTAACCTTTTGTTTGAGTCTGATCAGTTATGGTGACAAGCATGATTCTGGAGTGCCGCTGGTGACTTCAAACGCAGGTTTCCCTCTATACCACTGGATCATGGAATGGCAGAGACACCCCTAGAGCCAGAGAACAAGCAGAGAACGATGTCAAGTCCCCGCTGATGATGGTCATGTTTGTGAGCGTATGATCTATTGAAATAAAGATTTGTGAGGCAAGTGCTTGCTTAGTATGTGATATTCGACAGGCATACGCTTCACAGGTCCCTTGTTTCAGTCGTAGTCAATGTAGTCACTGTGATGGTCTTAGATCTAATAAACTAGGTAAACTAAACTTGAAGGAAAAATTGATACCCCCCCCCCCCTACATCTGAATAAAACCTTCACATGTTGGGGGCAGGCTGTGGCATTTCATTTAGCATTCAGACAAAGATTCGACCTGGGAATTAATTTAAGTAGATTTTGATTTTTTTTATAATAATTTTGTGAAAATGAGAATATAATATAATTATAGACTATGTGTTTTTCAATCAGTCATTTTATAAGGTTTCCATTTTCATTATTTATATATATGTTGAACAAGTCAAATTATATATAAATTCATTTCAGGATCATAAAGAAAAAGATCTTGATAGTTTTTAAATAAATTATCCACATTCCGTTAAAGACAAGAAAAACAAAATTATTTTGACTTGTACGCTTTACGAGCGTTACATTTTTACACTTTTTACACTTTTGTTTGTTTTCAAAATTAAAAAAGTACATTGATAGGACCACGAATTATTTTTTGAACATTTTTTTATCTCTTATAAAACCTTTGATTTGTTATACAAGATGTTAGATTTCTTCATCGATTAATAATGGACGCAATATCAAAATTTCCGCAGATTCACGAATTCACTTAGCTCTGTCTAATAAGATACAGAACTGTGAAGCGTATTGCACTTCACGGCGCCATAAAAGAACCGCCGCGGGTATCTGAACGAGGCTTTAGTGCATGGCGTTAAATTTGCTCCTTCTGGCTAGAGAGCTAAGGGGAAGAGTCTTTGTCTTGTTTTCACACTTTGGTATCCAGTAGTTACCCCTCCTCCTCAAATCTCTACTAAAGATTAAAGGTCAAACATCTCTATACATGGTTGATTAGTCAGATATATGATACATTTGGGACTTTGCACTGGAAAACGTGATGATAATGGAGGCTTGTTTTCTTTGCAGGTCTTTCTGAAAGGCATTTTTCTTTCAGGTTTGTTTCATATCGAGTCATAGGGTTGCTTACTTCAAATACAAATGGTGATACGTGCTTGTTGCAATTAAGGCAAAAATTTCATTTCAGGAAGTTAGCTTTCTAGCCCAAAATGTTATTCTATGTCTTTGGTCATATATCTAATTTTCAGTTTCCCATTTGTAAATGTTAAACTGCCACCCCCCCCCCCCCCCACAAAACAAAAACTAGACATCCAAACGGTAGAAACTTCTTCATAGTATACATTATCATTGGAATGATAAAGGTGGATGTACTCGTAATGGTCAAAAATGAGCAACACACATATTTTTATTCTAAAATACTTTTTCTTTTTTCTGCGACCTTTGATAAAAGTGTATTTTGCCCTAAAAAGAGTCTCGAAGGGAGAGTTTTGCACTGTATTATAGTTAACTACTGTTGCAGTTTAATTAAAGTCCATTAAAACGTTAGTTCCTGGCTCAAGTAACAGAAGTTATTTATACATCTTTGATTATGCCTTAAATATAGTAGGTTTTTGGGGCTGGACACTTTGGCCATTAATGTTCAAGTTTGCACAACACACCTTCTTTTGGATGCAATATTATTGTGCACCAGTGACTGAAGTAGGCAACCCGATGACGATATTTTAACATCAGATTTCTCTACCCCTCCCCCTCACTTTCTAATCGGAGCTTCGCTGGTTCTTTCTCCCCCGGCTCAACCCTCTTGGATGTTGACCTCTGGTCATCCCCTTATTCGCACTGCATATCACTCTCATACATCCATAGGTTAGCAGGCTAAACATTTTTCTCTTCTTGTTCCCAACCTCCAGGGGGGTCTCCTGCCATTTCATGTGAAGATGGTGTAGAAGGGAATCTGTGTTTGGAGCCATCAACTGTTCTCCTGGATCCTGCTTGTCACCTGAACTGTGATGACCCAAACATCAGGTTTCGACACTGGGTGGATGAGAAGCAGATTTCATGGAATCAAGGTAGTACGAAAGTCACGTTTAAAAGCATTTGCCATTAGTTTTAAGGTTTTTAAAGGGTTGGTCCAAAATATGTAGAATACATCCTTTCTGTCATGATTGGTTTAACATGACAATTTTCGGCATGGCTGTACATTGTCAAATTTCCCAAATGGTATTCTACATACATTAGTTAGGATTTTGGGGCTTTGTGGACTGATGTAAGGTGGGAGAGGAGGTATTCATACTTTAATGGGATGGCTTGTTTGCGTAAGTTACTCACAGGATGTCAGTTAGATTCTTCATGGAGGAGGGGGCACGGGTCGGTCTGACCTCCGACATCTTACATAGAGCCGACCGAGTGAAGAACTAGGAACGGACAAGCAAACCCGTTTATACCTTTTCCTTGTGATGACACGCCACATAGAGCCGACTGAGTGAGGGAATACGGACCAACAACCAAACCAATGTGGCCTCTTTCCTTGTAATGACACGCCACATAGAGCCGACTGAGTGAGGGACTATGGGGACAGACAACCAAACCAATTTCACCTCTTTCCTTGTGATGACATCCAACATAGAGCCGATCGAATGAGGGATTAGGAACGGACAACCAAACCCGTTTAGACCTTTCCTTGGTATGCACGCCACATAGAGCCGACTGAGTGAAGGACTAGGGACAGACAACCACACCAATTTGGCCTCTTTCCTTGTGATGACATTCTACATAGAGCCGATCGAGTGAGGAACTAGGAACGGACAACCAAACCCGTTTAGGCCTTTTCCTTGTGACGACATCCTACATAGAGCCGACTGAGTGAGGGACTAGGGACAGACAACCAAACCAATTTCACCTCTTTCCTTGTGATGACATCATCCAACATAGAGCCGATCGAATGAGGGATTAGGAACGACAACCAAACCCGTTTAGACCTTTTCTTTGGTATGCACGCCACATAGCGCCGACTGAGTGAAGGACTAGGGACAGACAATCACACCAATTTGGCCTCTTTCCTTGTGATGACATTCTACATAGAGCCGATCGAGTGAGGAACTAGGAACGGACAACCAAACCCGTTTAGACCTTTTCCTTGTGACGACATCCTACATAGAGCCGACTGAGTGAGGGACTAGGAACAGACAACCAAACCAATTTCACCTCTTTCCTTGTGATGATATCCAACATAGAGCCGATCGAATGAGGGATTAGGAACGGACAACCAAACCCGTTTAGACCTTTTCTTTGGTATGCACGCCACATAGCGCCGACTGAGTGAAGGACTAGGGACAGACAATCACACCAATTTGGCCTCTTTCCTTGTGATGACATTCTACATAGAGCCGATCGAGCGAGGAACTAGGAACGGACAACCAAACCCGTTTAGACCTTTTCCTTGTGACGCCATCCCACATAGAGCCGACTGAGTGAGGGACTAGGGACAGACAACCAAACCAATTTGACCTATGTCTTTGTGATGACATCCTACATATAGAGCCGACTGAGTGAGGGACTAGGAACAGACAACCAAACCAGTTTAGACCGTCTCTTTGTGATGATACCCTGCATATAAGAGCCGATGGTGGGACAAATCCTCAGGGAAAACATCAGAACTGGCATATGAAATGTGTTGACACTCTTTTAATCAGCCTCACTGAATTGTTCATAATGAATGTAAATGGACCGTTGTAAAGTTCAGCAGAGTCACATCTCTGAAAATACGACAGCCTTGAAGCTTGGTAGTACTGCCGACAGAGAATGCTAGAGTCTGAGGGGTGAGAAACAGTATGACCGCCAAAGCACGATAGATGGCACCTAGAGTATACATCTCAAGTTGATAGTACATGCAGGCAGGAGACCCTGGTATTGACGCCCTACCGGAATGAGTTCCAAGAAAGACTGCTTAATACGGAATACAGATAATACATACATTGTATAACATACAATGATAAGGGACATCCTGCAATGATTTAGCACTCAACATCCTGGCCGGAGAGATTGAAAAACTTCAGCACTCTGCCAAAGATTGTGTAATGTAGTTGAATGCATGAACTACCAGACTATTGTCTTTATTCCCCATGCAAGGAAGTATTTGCTACATTATCATCAATGAGGGGGGGGGGGGGCTAGGCATTTTACTTGAACCTGAGCTTCCTACAAAGATAAGCTAGATTCTGAAAGGCTGTGGAGTCCGTGATGATTTTGCAAGCATCCGGCACACTAAACAATGAGATTAGTGAGACAATGTCATTTTGATCTAGCTCATAAATGATGGAAGCAAGCATATCTTTGCATTAGCAGAGAAGTCAGTGGCTGATTTTACCTGGGAGTGAAGTGATTCAAGTGATACTGTACACTGCCCCATCTCATCTTATCCCTACGCAGACTTGATGAGACATGACTACATAGACGATGGGGAATCCCATGCCATTTGATTCAGCTCATGAAGATCTCTATGATTGAACCTGAGCTTCCTACAAAGATAAGCTAGATTCGGAGAGGCTGTGGAGTCCGTGATGACTTTGCAAGCATCCGGCACACTAAACAATGAGATTAGTGAGACAATGTCATTTTGATCTAGCTCATAAATGATGGAAGCAAGCATATCTTTGCATTAGCAGAGAAGTCAGTGGCTGATTTTACCTGGGAGTGAAGTGATTCAAGTGATACTGTGCACTGCCCCATCTCATTTTATTCCTATGCAGACTTGATGAGACATGTCTACATAGACGATGGGGATTCCCATGCCATTTGATTCAGCTCATGAAGATCTCTATGATTGAAGCACACTTAAATTATAGAGGATACGATTACTGGTTAGGACAATGCCTAGGACAATGACAAGGGAGGCAATGGTGTATACCATCTCCATCTCATTTCAACCTCTCTCTATACTGCATCAATTGAGAAGAGCAACTGATGGTTTGTTAACAGAAGTCCTGGCTGGAGCCTGAACAACCTGAGATATGCAGACAAACAGCACCCTTTATGCCACACGCATGGAAAAAGTTGAAAAACTGTTGAAAACAGTAAGTAGAGAAAGCCAAGCTCTTGGGTCGCGTACCAAACCAATCTGATTGGCCACATGAGTCACATTACAACTTATGCCCGATTTTCG